>CM017196.1:35277726-35382726 GCA_004837865.1 Musa balbisiana
CGTCAATATGGAAAATCTAGAGAAAAGTCTACTGTAACGACTTGGCATGCTATATGCAGGTGGTCAACGTTCCGGGTTCCCTCCTTCCACGAACCTTCCTTTCTTCTCTCGCCAGTCTCTTCCTGTATCCAGAGAGCAGCAGACCTTGAAGTCATCCCGTCATCATGCAATCCGTGAATTCCGCTTACGGAAAAGCTTCGGCGTCAGAAGCCGCCTCCTTGGTCATAGCATGCGAATGGTCCACCCTCGCAAACACGGACATGAAAGTTGCATCCTTCGACGCTTTCACCACGGTAACTGAAGAAACATGCGCTGGAAGTCTTTGCTTGACTGGTCTCATCCTCAACGAGACAAAGAGACGACGTCATATCGTTCCAAGCGTCACTCGGCGTCAGGCCGGCAACAGCTTCCATAAGTACTCCGCAGCACTAGCGAGATCCTGCATCAAGAACTGGCAAGAGAGTCCCAGCAAGAAGTGATGGCGTCCTTCTCTTCCTTCCTGCGCCTTTCTGCACTCGCTCTGCTTACGTTTTCTAGCCTCTCATGTGCTAAAAGCTATAGCAACATAAGCCTGGGGTCCTCCCTCACCACCTCCGGTCCAAACACTCACTGGCTCTCCCCCTCCGGCGAGTTCGCTTTCGGATTCCGTCCTCTCGAAACAGATAGCAGCAGCTTCTTGCTCGCCGTCTGGTTCGAGAAGATCGAAAGCAAAACCGTAGCTTGGTACTCACGCCCCTATAAACCAGTGACCGCCGGGTCCAGTGTGGAGCTGACGACCGACGGGCAGCTCTTGCTCAAGGACCGAACTGGAAGTTCGCTGTGGGACCCCGGCGTCAGCAACGCCGCCTATGCCGCCATGCTCGACACTGGTAACTTCATACTTGCCGGTGCCAACGGCTCGCCCCGATGGCAGAGCTTCCAGGATCCCGCAGACACCATGTTGCCTTCCCAAGCGCTGGAGCTGGATACCAAGCTTCTGTCCCGTTTGACAGACACGGATTATTCCGAGGGAAGGTTCAAGCTCAGCATGCAAAACGACGGCAATCTCGTGCTTTATGCGGTGGCCGTCCCGTCCAGCTTTCAGTATGATCCTTACTGGAACAGCGACAGCGTCGGTAATGGAACGGGACTCATCTTCAACCAATCTGGCAGCGTATACCTTTCTAGAAAAAGCAACACCAACATCAATATCACTTCCGCGGAGATGTCATCGTTAGAAGATTTCTACCAGAGGGCAACGCTGGATTTTGATGGAGTCTTCAGACAGTACATCCACCCCAAGAACGGCTCCGGAAATGGTGCATGGACGTCGGATAGATGGACTATGGTGGATCTCAAGCCGACTGACATCTGCAGTTCAGCCAACTTCGAATTGGGGAGCGGTATTTGCGGATTCAATAGCTACTGCACGACGAGCGAGAACTCGAGCGTCGTCTGCGAGTGCCCACCTCAGTATTCCTTCCTGGATCCGAGCAGGAGGTATAAAGGATGCAAGCCCGACTTCCCTACCCAGAGCTGCGATGCAGACGAATCGGAGGCAGCAGCACTGTATGGATTCAGGACGCTGGTCGACGTGGATTGGCCACTATCCGATTACGAGGAGTACTCGCCCATCTCGGAGGACCAGTGCAGAGAAGAATGCCTGACAGATTGTTTCTGTGCACTCGCCGTCTTCGATGCCGGTAGTGGTACTTGCTGGAAGAAGAAGATTCCCCTGTCCAACGGGAGAAAGGCTAGCGATGTCAACAGAAGAGGGTTCCTCAAAGTTCCCATAGACAATACTTCACAACCTTTCTCTACGACGGGTGAGGAGAAGGGCAAGAGGACCTGGATTTTGCTGGGATCGTTGCTCCTTGGAGTCTCCCTATGTGTGCTAATGATCTCGATACTTCTCGTCACCTATTGGTCCTTTGTCCACAACAAGAGGTTGCATAAGCGTCAACCTTCCTCGAGCTTGCCGACGTTGAGCCTGCGGTCTTTCACTTACCCCGAGCTCGAAGAAGCCACCAATAGCTTCAGAGAGGAGCTGGGAAGTGGCGCTTCCGGCGTCGTCTACAAGGGGTTCTTGAAAGACGAAGCCGGAACTCGTGTGGCGGTCAAGAAACTCGACAAGGTCTCGAGGGAAACAGAGAAGGAATTCATGAACGAAGTCATATCCATTGGGCAGACCTACCATAAGAACCTGGTGCGACTGGTGGGATTCTGCTGCCAAGGGGTGGATCGGCTTCTGGTGTACGAGTTCATGAGCAACGGCTCCTTGATGGCATTACTGTCCGGGGACGTGAGGCCGAGCTGGGATCAACGCGTCCAGATCGCGCTTGGAATCGCGAGAGGCCTCCTCTACTTGCACGAGGAGTGCATCAGCCAGATCATCCACTGCGACATCAAGCCCCAGAACGTGCTTCTGGACGACAACCTGGTGCCGAGGATCTCAGATTTCGGCTTGGCCAAGCTTCTGAAGACAGACCAGACGCGAACGAAGACGGACATCAGGGGGACCAAAGGATACGTCGCACCAGAGTGGTTCAAGAACGCGGGCGTCACGGCCAAGGTCGATGTGTACAGCTTCGGCGTCATGTTGCTGGAGATCATATGCTGCAGGAGGAACGTGGATCTGGAGCTGGGAGAAGCGGAGGAAGCGATATTGACCTTCTGGGCGAACGACCGCTTCAGTGACGGGAGGCTGGACTTGCTCGTGGAAGAGGATGAGGAGGCGACGTTGGACATGAGAAGGGTGGAGAGGTTCGTGAAGGTGGCGCTTTGGTGCATCCAGGAGGAGCCGTCGATGAGGCCGACGATGCACAAGGTGGCTCAGATGCTTGATGGCACGGTGGCTGTCCCCATACCCCCTGATCCGTCCTCCTACATCAGTTCATTGCAGTGATGGATACCTTCACGGTAGATTGGCCCATAAATTGACATCTAGAGGTACATCTTTTGTGAAGAAAAGATGATACTTGCTCATGTTTTGGTATTACAGTATGCAGGTTTCCGATTCCCTGTTCTTTCTGCTCTTTAACTGCAGAGGGTGAGACAATTATTAAGGAGAGGAAATCATGATCTCATATAAACATAATTTTAATTAAAAAATATTAAACATAAATTAATAAAGATCATTATATATATATATATATATATATATATATATATATATATATATATATATATATATATATATATATATATATATATATATATATATATATATATATATATCCAAAAGATTGCAGAAGGTCAAGTCTGAATCAAAAGGGATTGTAGAAGAAGCAGCAAATAGTTTCAATATGGCAGTGGCAGCTTGTGGGGCAGCAGAATGACACAAAACTTGTCCTTTTAGGCCCCCTACAGTCTCTCTTATTCTCTCCAAACAAGCCAACTGGCCTCTTTCAGGTCTCTGAGTCAATGGATAAGCTGTAGAGAGAGCTGCAACGTTTCGGATGGATGAAAGGTGTCTCGAGACCACTGGGGCCTCGACCGTCTCCGGCGACGCTCTCCATGGGCTTAAGTTTGGGCAAAAGATCTACTTTGAGGATGGTGGTGGCGGCGGTGGGAGTGGGAGTGGGAGTGGAAGTGGAAGTTCCTCCAAGCCGCCTCTGGCTCCGATCAAGGAGGGCGCGGCGCCATCGCCACCGGGGAAGAAGGGGAAGGGGGTGGCGCAGGGAGGCCAGCAGCAACCGCCTAGGTGCCAGGTGGAAGGGTGCAATGCCGATCTGACGGGGGTTAAAACTTACTATTGTAGGCACAAAGTTTGTGGGATGCATTCGAAGGCACCCAAGGTGATTGTTGCAGGCTTGGAGCAGAGGTTCTGTCAGCAGTGTAGCAGGTCAGTCTTGCTTCCTTGGTCGGGTGTTGTGTTTCTGTAGGCGCAGTGAAAAGATTGATACTTCTCGTATGTGCCCCTTCTTAATCTGATTCTAGGGTTAGGACTTGACGAAAAAGACGATCTTTGATATTAATTTTGTCAGTGGACTTAAGTAAGCTTTGCTGCCCATGGATGTTGATGTAGCGTTGGTTTGCCTTCATGTGTTGGGTTTGAGGTTACATGTTCTTGTTGTCATTCACAATGGCCTTTTCCTAAGAAAAGAAAGATAACCGTAATGGACTTTAGTTTCTTTTTATATCATTTTCTTCCCTGCAAATTGTTTCATGCGGATTGATCTCGGCATCTTTGGGGATTGTTGTTTTTGCTTTCCTTTTTGTCGTGTTTTCTGGATGTTAATTTTCACTTCATATGGGCATTTCTTTTGTCCTCTTTAGTTTTCCCTTTGGTTAAACTACATGGCTATGTTTTTCTTGAAAGACTTTTGTCTCTATTTGTTTATTAGTTGTTTGTTTGGGATGGGATTTGCCACTTCTATATATCAGACAGTAAATATGGGGTTGCATGCTAGCCTTGAACTTGATTATAGCTTAGATTAATTATTGGGCATTCTTAATATAATTTATATTAGAGTATGCCCCTCCTCCCACTCCTAATTATTGCAGTTTTTGTGGTCGCCCATCTGGTTAATTGAAATATCTGTATGCTTGATTTAACAGTTCTGCTTTTACTAATATGTTTGATCCTCTGCCGTTTGGACATTGGTTATTTTGTATGTTTCTTTTTTTTCTCTCATAGTGTATCTTTTGTTTTTTCTGGTTGCAAGTTGAAGAATGTGTTCGAAGTTGTTATGAATGTGCAAATGGGTTTATTTCCTTGGTAATTTTTTCATGCATGCATTTTTCATGATTTCCAATTATGATATCCATCTACTTTGGAAAGTTAAGTTCATTTAGTGATTGTCTATTACATTTTGCGTTTGCTTCCGAAGAAACAATCTGGATGTCTCCTGTGTGTATCTTTGTGTAGGATACTGTGACAATCTTTATACGTTGTTCTCATCTTAATTAGTCACTATGTGCATGAGTTGTCAGGTTACAAGCTTAGATCTAGGTTGCGGACATGCTCCATAGAAAGAAGCAATATGGTTTCTTCTTAAGCTAATTAAAGAATTTCACTTGTTACAGAAGATCTCATATCTAGTGGGCAACTGTTGAGTTGATATAAAATGTGTGCGATAGGTGTATCCAGAATGGAAAATTCATATCTTGATTGATGTCTGAGCCCTTTTAAATGATGGTTCAATGTCGAAATAGATTCTTTTCCTTTCATTCATTTGGCCAATTACTATTTCTGCTCTCTGATCATTGCATTTGTCAATTCCTGTTTATATTTCTGTCACTTTCTATTGATTGTGTTCACAAGTTTTTCTAAAAGGAAAATTTTATTTACACTTTTTGTATAGCAGCCTCTATTAGAAGTAAATGGCTCCTCTTATGCCTCTGCTGCTCTCTTTGGATGAAAAGTTGAAGCTTTAGCCCATCAATTTTATAGTATTAGTGTGGAAGGGGTTTAAGTACAACTAAGTGGTATGCTGTAAGATTACAGTGATTGTAGGGACCGTCCCACTTATGTGATGGGGCGGTGTTATGCAAGAAAATACATCGAGTTCTCAATTGTTCTAGTAAATAATATGATTAGCTGCTCTTGTGTAATTTATTTTTGGTGGAATACTTGGTGGTTCCTTTCCTCCAAGCAGCCCATGCCAATCCTGAGAAATGTCGACACTATTTTCCAGACTTCTACTGTTTGTTTTCAGCTGTAGGTTGTACAGGCTTGGTGTTTGGTAAATTAAACTGCAATTTTCTCAACCATACAGAAGATGCTTGCCTGCTTGGATTTATTAGGCCCTCTTGCAAGAGTTCTAAATCTATCATCCAAATGAAACATTTATATTCTTTGATCATAAGCTAACATAATATGCATAACCCTAAAATCATTGGTAAATATTTTTAATGCATAACATGCACTTTTTTTTCTGGGATATTTAACTTTATAGATAATGCTTGTCTTGTTATTACTATGGCTACACAATCACAGGTTTCATCTATTACCTGAATTTGACCAAGGAAAGCGCAGTTGTCGTAGACGACTTGCTGGACACAATGAACGTCGCAGGAAGCCGCCACCTGGGACATTTGCATCATGCTATGGCCGGTTTGCATCATCCTTTCATGGTCAGAAGCTTCGTACTGTATCTGCATTTACATTTCCCTCCTTGCAGCTTTCTGATACGCTGCCATTTGCATGCTTTGTCCTCAGAAGAACCTGGTAGATTCAAAAGCTTTCTGGTGGACTTCAGTCACCCAAAGTTCTCAAGTAGTACAAGAGATGTTTGGCCAACTGCTAGTGCTGGTGATCAGGTGGTTACCAATGAATGGCATGGGGTCTTAGATGCTCCAACCCATGCGGCTCTCTTACACGGCACCCATCCCTGTTATCAGGGTCCTCTGGCAGGGAACTTCTGCTCCCCTGTGGAACTTCCACCTGCGGAAGTTGTTGCAGGGGTCTCTAACTCGAGCTGTGCTCTCTCTCTTCTGTCAACTCATTCGTGGAGCAGCAACTCTGCCAGAAACCTTTCAGTAAACCCAGCTAACAGCACTTTTGATGTGCCCCCTCCATCAACCTGTTCGGTCATCCCTCGTAATTCCACTATCACTTCGTGGGGGCTAAGAGGTCATGGAGGCAGGACTATCCCACATGAAATCCAACATGAAATGGGATTAGCAGAAGAAACTGAGGCTAGCAATGCTCATTTTTCTCGTCAGGTAGGTTTTGCTCCGCATGAAAATGGGCAGTGCCTTGACCATGGCTCAGGTAAGGCATGTGACCATTCGGTTCCCGGCATGCATTGGTCTCTCTAGAACTTATGATCAATTTGACTGTGATGAATCGAAACTTTGTGCATGGTGATTCTGTTTCCAAAAATCTTATGGATCTTAAATCTTTTGTCCATCTATATGAAACCTATGCTACCAAGAAGCATTAGTAATGTTGTGATGTCATTTAGCTCATGCTGTGTTACAGCTGTGCTGCTATTTTTCTTTGTAGTTCATGATAGATTTCACTGAATACTTGACGGTTTTGAACCAAACAAGCTTCCATTTTTTGCTACTGTGGAGAAGAAATAGACATGGTTGTGCAGACATCTCTTGACGGCTTCGAATTGGGGCATGCTGCTAATGCTATTCCACAGATAAGAAGATTCTTCCCAACAAGACTGCAAATAACTATTCTTGGACATCATCTCCATCAGTCACACTTCTTTGGTGGGCTATTACCCATCTGCTGCAACCTATGATTCTGCTATATAAACAAGTTCACAGGGCTTTTACCTATTATCATGTGTTGCTGATATTACAAATATGATCTATTATAAGTGTAAAGCTTCTTCATATACAAAACTTGGGTTTACATGCCATGACATTCGAGAAATTGTATTACTGAGCAGGTCTTCTGCAGAGCTCTTTTTGTTGCAGTAAATCTTTAGTGTGACTCATTTCTTTTGTTTTCTTTCTGTTGTCATCAGATCACAAGTCTTTTCTGAGAAAAAGTGTGGATATGTATAGGAAGCAGTAAATCAGTCCATGACACTTGATGAGATCAGAATCTATTGTTCTTATGTGTGCATCAACCTCTGGCCAAGGAAATCATCAGTTTGGGTTCGTGCAAATGTCAACTAAGATTGTTACTCAAAAGTTTGAAGAAGCAAAACCTCAGAAATTATTTCCATGCTGTGTTGTATGGTAAGTGATCAAACTTTGTAAAATCATGCTTCTGAGTCCAATTAAGATGATGTAGCATGATACATAGTATTGGGAATATCATCATGCTTCCAAGTAGGAGAAGCAAGTTTTCATGATTGGCCAAATCATGCAACCTTCATGTGATCCAATGTTGGCAATATCATCATCATTTGTTTCTTCTCATTTGACAACTTCATCTAACAAAACATCATGATGTGGTTCACTGGTTGTGCCATGATGTGGCCACCAACAATTCCTTGTGAGTGAGGCCTCCATAAGTTCACCATGCATTCCTTGTATCTACACCTTGTTATCTTCCATGTCCAGACATTATCAATGTGCTTTCTGGTCCCTATGTCTCCTGGAACTACTCATGCCAATTGTTCCTCCTATCAGGGAGAATGATTAAGCTAGCAGTATGGTATTTCTACACCAATAAAATTTATATAGACAAACTCATTGACTTCTTGGCCATATGAGACTAGTACCCAGCTTCATGAAAGTCAATAGAATTATTGATGTCCAGTTGCATGACTGCTTTAAGATTCTTATTCTTGTGTGACAAAAAGGTTTTCATAGGTAATGGAGGTTTGTGAACTGGATTCCTTCTTATCAGTAGCATTGAATTCCAACTGCATTTCTTCTTGTGGGAAGATGGCAATGTTTTTGGCATTCAATATCTCAATTTCTTGCTGTGTTTCTCTTCACCAATGCAATAAAACAATAAGCAATTTATCTGTTTTACAATACATTTAACATAGTAATATACAATTCCATGCAAATTTGAATGAATTATTAGTATCAGTTAATCAAAGGAATTTTTCTTTTTTTATCTATAAAATTAAACCTCAGAAATAGAGACTATTTCTTAGCATACATAAGTCCAGAGAGTTGAAACAAGGAAAAAGTTTGAAGACATGGCACAGTTATATATGATTCACCATTTATATGATCCATTCTACAAGCTTTTGTCACAAATGAAAATAATTGAGGACATGCACAAAGATACAGATTAATGAAATGGGTCATACCAGTCTCAAGATTCAAGAGATTTCTTAGTTGAATTATCATTGTCCTGTAACAAAAGAGATGACTTCTTAGGTTAATCTTATCATTATGTATGCACACATCAGAAATCAGTGCATAAGCTTACTTAGATTCTCTAGACAACTGAAATTTCCATTTCCATATAGTGAGGAGAACATGAATACAGTGGTATCTCAGATTTGTACTCTAGTAGGTAGGTTTAATCCTTCAAATAAATTGTTAGACATGCACCAGTAGCTAATCAAGAGTGGATAATGGTAATGTTTGATTATGATCAAAGCTAAATCTTCATCTAAAGACTTGGGAACTAAGAAGCAGTAAATACTTGGAACTTACAAAGTGTAGCATCTACTCAGCTTTGATGAAGTATCTCTCAGTGGAGAGAACATAGTCCACTTGCTACCTTCATAGAAGTTAAGAGGAGGAGGAGAAAAGTAAAGCAAAAGCAGCTCTGACTCTCTTTTGTTCAACGCACAGAAAAAGTAGTGCTGAACTTAGGAAGCTACACCATCAATTTACAGAGTTCAAATTCACATTGAAGAAGAAGCAGCAGCAGCTGTCTTTGAACAGGCTGATTATTTTGTCTGCTCACAGAATGCAAGCATAACAAGGTATTTGATTTTACACATCAACTCTAATCCCATGAATGAAATCAAATTGATAAGCTATTCTTGAAGCCTTGAAGGGCCAATTTGCTGTTCTTTAGTGGGCAAAGAAGAGCTTTCTCTCAATGGAGCACATCCAATCATCCCCCATTACATAACCTTACAAATATGATGATCGAATGCAAGTCAACTGAGGCTTTAGAGCCACCCAATTTGTGCTCTTTGTGGTGCTGAATTCAATCACCTCACATGCATGGGAAGAAAAAAAAAAAGGACAGAAGATGGATCCAAAAACAAACCAAGAAAAGCAAAAAAAAAAAAAAACAAAGAAGAAAAAGAAAAAAAATCCAAGTGGGTTCATTGGACCAGTAAATCAGAAATAAAAAGAGAGAGAGAGAGAGAGAGAGAGAGAGAGAGAGAGAGAGAGAGAGAGAGAGAGAGAGAGAGAGTTTCAATAAAAAATATTGGTTCTAACCCTATTCTCTACCTGACTTGTGAGTTGTGGGAAGGTGGGCTCCAATTGTGGGTCCCACACTTTAAGAACCAGAATAGTTGGTAAGATGATCCCCCCACGTTGTGAAAAGAATGTTCGGATAAAAAATAGTTTTGGACCCGTTTGCGTACACGAATTCTTACCAGTCATTTCACTGCAGGAAGAGGTGACTAATACAGTGGGCTCCACAAGTCAAGGCGTGTAGGGATGGGGTAAACAGCACGGTGGTAGTAAAGTGTCGGCTTAAGGGGGGATGTATCTCGAATAAGGTCCACTGAACTTGGTGGGCCGGCAATTAAAATGGAACCCAACTCCGTGCGGCGGCCGGTTAAAGTAACGCGATCCCCTCCTTTTCGTCGTCGTCGCCCTCGCCCTCGCCCGGCAACACCAACCTCGCTATCGTCGTCGCCTCCTTCCCCCTCCTCTTAACCATCGCCTCCCCAATAGCGGAAGAAGAA
This sequence comes from Musa balbisiana, assembly GCA_004837865.1. Taxonomy (NCBI): domain Eukaryota; kingdom Viridiplantae; phylum Streptophyta; class Magnoliopsida; order Zingiberales; family Musaceae; genus Musa; species Musa balbisiana. The sequence continues at coordinate 35,287,956 of CM017196.1, forward strand.
TAAGTGGTAGAAGTTGGAATTGGGAGCCGACGACCGGGGACTCCTGCCTCCTGTAGAAATCCCTAACACGCCTCCTCGCCACCTTCGATCCGGTAATCGCTCGACCCTTCTCGGAAATCATTTTGCTCGTTTCTTTGCCCATATATATTGGATTTTGGGGGTTTATAAGTAATCTGATTGTCTAGTGGCTTTTGCAAGTAATATCGATCGTCGAATCGTAATTAGACGGCCTGGTTTTTCTAAAAGATAACGTCTTTTGATTGTTTTGTTTGCGAAGGAAGAGGAATCCCTAGGTTATTGTAAGGAATAAATGGATATTGTGATTGATTGAATCGGTAAGCCCGATTGAATCTGAGATTACATGGGACTTTGTGGTGATTGAGAAAGAGGGGATTTTGGGGATGTATTTGCTTCTTTCAAGATATCTATTGGAAGATGGCCTTATGGATGGAAGGATTTATTGGGATCTGCGGTGCGTGTTGAAAAAAAGCTGCTTCTGGTGACTCGAAATGAGGAAACCTTTTGAAATGGAATTGGAAGTTTTAGTAGTATCAGGATTTTGCGTTTAATGAAATTTCCCTAGTCGGAACTCCTTTTTATTTCCGATGCAACTTTAGACCATGTAGGCTTATTTTGTCGATTATCCTGAGTTATCGTAACTTGCTTTTGTTGGGGGGTTTTAACACTGGAATGTGGCTTGTGATGATGAAGCTATTTTAGATGGAAAAATTGGTCTGCTAATTTGTCAAATTATTCTTCGGAACTCTTTTGTTTACTTCCCCTTGGTGGGTAAAATTTGAGTTGCTGTTTTTTTAATACTTATGCAAAACTCTATTATGCTTACTTCCTTTTGGTGGGATACATCCTTGATAGGTTCTGAATCCGCTTCATAAAGGCATGGAGAAGAAAGGTCTTTGACTGGAGTGGATTAAAGGATTGTTGGCCTGAGGTTACCTGAACCATGACTCATCTAGCAGTAATAGATCAGGACTTAGGTGGTGATGCGTCAGATTTTGAGGTGGATGGTGTCAAATGCGACAATCTCAATGAAAATGATGTCAGTGATGAAGAAATTGAATCAGAGGAGTTGACGAGAAGAATGTGGAAAGATAGAGTTAAACTTAAGCGAATCAAGGAACGTGAAAGGCTTGCCGCCCAGCGAGCAGCTTTGGAAACGTCTAAGCCAAAGCAACCATCTGAACAGGCTCTTAGAAAAAAGATGTCCAGAGCACAAGATGGGATTCTGAAGTACATGTTGAAGCTGATGGAGGTGTGTAATGTCCGTGGGTTTGTATATGGAATCATTCCTGAGAAGGGAAAGCCTGTAAGTGGTGCTTCAGACAATATAAGAGCTTGGTGGAAGGAGAAAGTGAAGTTTGATAAGAATGGGCCTTCTGCCATCGCTAAATATGAGGCAGAGAATTTTGCTGCCGATAAAGCACAGAACAGTGGAAGCAAAAATCAATGTAGCCTTGCGGATCTCCAAGATGCTACACTGGGATCTCTTCTGTCATCATTGATGCAACACTGTGATCCCCCACAAAGAAAATTCCCACTGGAGAAGGGTGTTCCCCCGCCTTGGTGGCCTTCTGGAAAGGAAGACTGGTGGATAGGTTTGGGCTTACCCAAGGGTCAAGGTCCCCCATATAAGAAGCCACATGACCTGAAGAAGGTGTGGAAGGTTGGGGTACTAACAGGTGTGATAAAACACATGTCTCCCAATATTGGAAAGATCAAAACCCATGTGCGAAAGTCAAAGTGCTTGCAGGATAAGATGAGTGCCAAAGAGAGTTCCATTTGGTTGGGAGTTTTGAATAGAGAAGAAATGATTGTCAATCAACTTAGCAGTGATAATGGGATGTCTGATGTAACTCAGGATAGTGGTCATAGGGAGCGTCGAGAGGACACAAACAGTTGTAGCGACGAATATGATGTTGATGGCCTTGAAGATGCTCGTGGATCGACTTCATGCAAAGATGATGCAAAAAATCTGCAGGTTGAGACGCTACCTTGTGCAGTGACTTCAAGGGAGGAAGGCCCAGCTGTAAATTCCAACCAACTTTGTCAAGGCAAGGAGCAAACAAGTGAACAGCTGAAGCAAAAAAGACCTCGTTTAAGTGTTACATCTGCTGACAGGCAGACAGCTGAAACTCACAATGAGCATATACCAAAGGAGACGAGAAATGCTATTCCAGATATGAACGACACAGACATGTCTATGTTGGTTCATCACGCACCAAGTGTCAGCCATGAGACCCATATGAATCTGAATTCAAGGCACCAAGGGAGAGATCTCCAAAACCAAAACCTTGAACCACAATATGCCATTAGCAACTTTGCAAGCATCCCTTCTAGTAATGTTGCTGCAGGGAACATGTTTACTGATGACCAACCATTACAGTATCCAGAAGTTGGGAATAGTGAGTTGGAATTTGCTACCACAATTGACACAGGGTCCAACTATGGATTTTATAAGTCATCAGGGGGCTCTGGTATCTTGCAGGATAAGCAGCAACACCCTATGTTTGTTCCTGGTCATTCGGTAAGGTCTGACGATAGCATAATTCCTGTGGGGAATAATTCTTATGACCATGTGATGACACCAAATGTGAATTCACATACAATCACTGGAGACATGCATCTATTCGTAGATGGATCATTTTACACTGAACCAGATAGGTTTGATAGCAGTTCCTTTGGATTGCCATTAGATTTAATTGGGATCAGCAGCCCAATACCTGATATTGGTGACATTTTGCATGATGATGACATTATGGAGTATTTGGGAACATAATTAAGTAAAATTCTTGTCATTACATTTTCCTTTAGTCTTCTTCGCTTAGATTGCTAATGTATGTTCTTCTATCTGACAATCTATCTCACAAGATAAGGCCCCTAAACGACTTGACAATGGTTGGCCTATTCACTTTCTTGTTCACGTAGGGAGAATGATTTATTGTAGGTGACTGCACAAATGGTAACATGCTGGATGTGACATTCTTTCTCATTGTTCTAGACATCACCATGACTCTTTTGAGTTATGATTGTCTGTCCACTCTTAGAATGAGGATTTAATCTGATGCTACACCGGAAGCACTTGAAGGTTACAGATGCTAAAATGCTTCTTTTCTTGTCCCTGTGTTGCGGTGAGTTTTTGTATTTATCCTTCTAAATTTTAATTTAGAATGCTTATTGATCCTGGTAAAAGCTAGAAAATTCATTTATACAGTATATGTAGTCAACTAATCACTCAAATCAAATAACTCAATTTCGTTTGGATGGGTTTGATGATAATATATTGATAATCAAGATCTAAAATATCTCATTTTGGATGGTGTTATGGAAAAAAGTTATTGATGTCTTAGTCAGCATGATATGATTTGGATCCATCTGTACAGGGTTGTCTGATGTGCTTTCGAAGTGGAAACGTTGAGCTCTTGATGTGTCATTTGCACGAAGACTAAGATTAGAAGAGGTTTCTCAACCTAGTTTCTTCGATGTCCAAGTTATTAACTCGCAATGTATGAGTACAAATATAAGTAGCCAAGAAAGGTCTCGCCCATCTTTTTTGTGTTAAAGGGGAGTTTTTATATTTTATCATAAAGGGGTAGAATATTTCATAGAATATTCTATGGGGAGACAACCTTTGATCGTCTCCAATAGTCTTCCCTTAGTCTCTTGTCCACATGGGCATCAAGGAGGGTAACCTGTAATCGTCTATCGTGGACTTTTATCCACATGGGTAGATGGGTGGAGAGTGGCTTTCGTCTTCCCCTTTTACCCTGGACACCACATGGAGGTTATATGTTGGATGATGATTAGCTAATGATGTACTCCCCATCATTTGTCCTCCCCCCAAAGGTATGTTTCAGTGCTCTTGCGAGAGGGATTCGAAATGCGGCATCTAGTTCATCTAACATGTCAAGCTTATACCTCTTTGATCCATTGTTGACCTGGTGGTATGTTTAGTTCGTCCGACATGAGTTTGTTTGACATGTTCGTCTGGGATCCAACCACCCGGCACTGCTAATGGCTCTCCATTATCGACCTACCCCTCATATTGTTAAGGGATGCACATTGGTCGAACGGGGTCAGGTTTTCTGACCTTCTCATCTTCTAGCATAGGTGAGGATCAGGCTTCTCGACCTCTCACGTCTTGAGCATAGGCGATCCTGATCTCCATGTCTTAGGTAGAGATGGGGATCGAGATTCTTGATCCATCGTCTCGGGCGAAGGCGATCCTGATCTCCATACCTTGGACAAAGATGGAGATCGGGCTTCTTGACCCATCATCTCGGGAGGAGGCGATCCTGATCTCCACGTCTTGGGTGGAGATGGGGGTTGGGCTTAACCTCCATGCCTCAAGCAAAGGCGAGAGTAACGCCTTTCGACCTCCATGCCTTGGGCGGAGGCAGGGGTTGGGCTTTTCAACCTCCACGCCTTGGGCGAAGATAGGGGTCAGGCTTCCCAACCTTCACGCCTTAGGTGAAGGTAGGGATCGGGCCTCTCAACCTCCATAGTGTGATGATGAACACAAGCGAGAGGTCATGTTTCTCAACCTCCGTACCTCGGGCAGAGAAGGGGGTCGGGCTTCTCGACCTCTATGGTGCGATGGTGGCCGTAGGCGAGGAGAGGATCATTACTAGCATTGGTCCATCGTCGACTTACTCCTTCTCTAATGCTCGTCATTGAGGTAGGTTACGAGAGGAGCTAAGATGAGCTGCAAGTGGTGCGGAGGTAGGTTCCCTCGCTACTTATCCTTGAGGAACCCATGTTGGGCAATGAGTATGCAACAGGGAAGTTGCATAGCCCCATCGCCAACCTGCCTCCTTCTCCTACTTACTATCGAGGCAGGCTACGAGAGGAGCCGAGGTGAGCTATAAAGGTGGTGTAGAGGTGGGTTTCCCGACCTCCGTACCTCAAGTGGAGGCGGGGATTGGGTTTCCCTACCTCCATGCCTTGGGCAAAGGTCAGGGGAGTGCCTTTTGACCTCCACACCTCGTGCGGAGAAGGGGATCGGGCCTCCCAATCTTGATGCTTGGGGTGAAGGAAGGGGTTGGGCTTCCCGACCTCCATGCCTCGGGCGAAGAAGGGGATCAGGCCTCCCGACCTTGACGCCTCGAGCGGAGGAAGGGGCCAGGCTTCCCGACCTCTACGGCGTGATGATGAGAGGGTTGAGTTTCTCGACCTCCGTGCCTCAGGTAGAGGAGGGGGTCAGGTTTCTCGACCTCCATGGTGCAACAATGGTCGTAGGCGAGGAGAGGATCGTTGCTAAAGGTAGTCCATCACCAACCTACCCCTCCTCTTATGCTCGCCATCAAGACAAGCTGTGAGAGGAGCCAAGGCAGGCTGCAAAGGTAGTGCGAAGGTGGGTTCTTCCTTTTCTCATCCATGAGGGACTCACCTTGAGCAATAGGGGCTCGTCTCTGCCTAAGGTGCCCACATCCTTTTTCTTTCCTTCTTCTTCTTCTTTCCTTTTGTTTCCCTAAATAATTTACTAATGAGCCTCGAGATCAATGGGCTACATTGGGCAATGACCTACCTACCTTGAGGAAAGGATGGGTTGACACTTAATCTCCATGCTTTAAAATTCTTTCTCCATAACGGATTTACTCTTATACGAGTTGGGTTTTCTTGACTCATACGCTTTAGGCACATTCTGTCTTATGTCTTTCATCATGGCAAATTTCTTCTTACACGGTTCGAGTTTTTTCGACATGCGTCTCATACATATTTTGTTTTATGCCTCCCGTCATAGTGGATTTCTTCTTATGTGGGTTAGGTTTTCTCGACACACATGCCTCATGCACATTTTCTCTTGTGCCTCCGGTTATGGCGAGTTTATTCTTACATGGGTCGGGTTTTTTCAACACACGCCTCGTGCACATTTTGTTTTATGCCTCCCACCATGGTGAGGTTCTTCTTACGCAGGTCAGGGTCTCTCAACTCATATGCCTCAGGCACATTTTGTCTTATGTCTCTTACTGTGACAGGCTTTTTTTTACATGCGTTGGATTTTCCTAACACACGCACCTCAAGCACATTTTATCTTGTGCCTCCCGCTGTGACGAATTTTTTCTTACACGGATCGGGTTTTCCCGACACGTATCTCAAGTACATTTTATCTTGTGCCTCTCGCCGTAATAGATTTCTTTTTATGTGGGTCTAGTTTTCCCGACATATGCGCTTTAAACACATTTTATCTTATATCTCTTACTATGATAAGTTTTTTATTATACGGGTCAGATTTTTTCGATACATACACCTCGGGCACATTTTTTCTTATACATCCTATCATAACGGATTTTTTCTTATGCGAGTCAGATTTTTTCGACTCATGCACATCGGGCACATTTTATCTTGTGACACCCGCCATGGCAGTTTTCTTCTTATGCATGTTAGGTTTTCCCGACACGTGTCTTAAGCACATTTTGTTTTATACCTCCCATTGTGATGAAGTTTTTCTTATATAGATTTGATTTTCCCAACGCATGCGCCTCACGCACATTTTATCTTATGCCTCCTATTATGGTAGGTTTCTTCTTACATGGGTCGAGTTTTCCTAACACATGCGTCTTGGGAACATTTTGTCTTGTGCCTTCGTTATGGTGGATTTCTCCTCATGTGGGTCGGGTTTTCCCAACTCGCTCCTCGGGCTAGGGAGGCGATCTATATATTGTCTTGTAAGGTTGTGGTCTTTACTGAGTCGTGGAGTTTGCCTATTAGACTCACTCCTTGTTGCATCGTCGGGCTTCTCCACCCGACGAGTCTTTATTTGGTTATGTCAATGTATCATTTTGGATGTAGAGGCCCAACCAAGTTGGTGGTCTTTTCAAGTAATGAAACTTTTTTTCCTCAACTTGTTACACCTATACCTTGATATATATATATATATATATATATATATATATATATATATATATATATATATATATATATATATATATATATATATATATATATATATATATATATATATATATATATATATATATATATATATATATATATATATATATATATATATATATATATATATATATTACAACTAACACTTTTCAATGGTAGCTCGAACATAAGCCTTACAACATAAGGAGTATCTCTCACTGAGGTGGGTCCACCAATGATGACGTCAATCTGTCTCTCTACCGACCCCTAAGGTCGGCGTTAGGGTTCTTGGTATTTTTGAATGAACTGCTCGAGCCCTTTTATCTTATATGTCGAAATATAAGATAAAATATAGGTCTTTATGATGGGACTCAAGCCCTTTTGTCTCTTCTGATCATTGGTAGAGAGGCCATCGGTGATGGTATTAGAGGTACTCCAAAGGGACAATTATTACATTATCATCGAGGCGATGGTCTCGGCTAAGCATGAGGAGTCACGTAAGAGACCAAAGCAGGAGCGACTATAATTCGCCTTGACGAGGTCACCATGGCAAAGGAGGAACAAATAACCCGAGTTACCTCACCCAAGGTCCGAGCTGAGCCCCCTAAATATGTCTAGAATTGAAGTTTTTCTACAAATAAAATAGAATGAACTCTTAAAAGACCCTCACTCAATAAAGACTCCATTAGCGAAAATAGATGGGTTTGAATACTGCCGGTTCCACCGGGATTACAACCACGACACAAAGGATTGTCGCGACTTGAAAGAGCAAATTAAAAGACTCATACGTTGGGAACACCTCGAGCAATTCATTCGAAAATACCAAGAACCCTAACGTTGACCTCAGGGGTCGGTAGAGAGACAGATTAACGTCATCATTGGTGGAAGACAACTCCTTATGTTGTAAGGCTTATGTCCGAGCTACCATTGAAAAGTGTTAGTTGTAATATATATATATATATATATATATATATATATATATATATATATATCATTGGTGGTCGGTAGAGAGACAAATTGACGTAGAGAGACAAATTGAACCCTAACACCGACCTCAGGGGTCGGTAGAGAGACAAATTGACGTCATCATTGGTGGACCCACCTCAGTGGGAGACCACTCTGAGCTACCATTGAAAAGTGTTAGTTATAATATATATATATATATATATATATATATATATATATATATATATATATATATATATATATATATATATATATATATATATATATATATATATATATATATATATATATATATATATATATATATATATATATATATATATATATATATATATATATATATATATATATATATATATATATATATATATATATATATATATATATATAAAGGTATAAGTGTAACAAGTCGAGGAAAGAAAGTTTCATTATTTAAAAAGACCAATTTGAATGATGGATGGGCATTTTCCACATCATAAAGTTTCATTGCTTGAGTCTCATCATAAAGACCTATATTATGAATGATGGATCAGCATTTTTCACACCTTATATTTCATTGGTGAATCGAGTGAAGAAGTCTGCAAGCGCTTCATCCTCCCCTTACTTTACTCCGAGAAGCATTGTCGTCGATGACCTCGGGCACACATTTTTGAGGAAGTACAATTCGAACTCCCTCGCGAGCTAGACAAAAGAACTAATGAAAAACAACTTCAAACAAGCGTACCATTCTCGTGTTGGGCCTCTTAACGTGGTCGGGAAGGTGTGGTACATCAAGGCATCTGAACTGTCATACAATGACATTTGGGTGTGAAAAGCTACAATATGCTCCATTGGGTTGGCATTGCCATCGAATGCCTCTAACAATAGGAGGCGGAAGTTTACTGAAATTGGTTCCTCTTGGATTTTCTAGGTGAATAACAATCGACCCAAGGTGGAGTTGACTAGCACTTCTCCCTTGGATTGTTGAAACTCTCGTTGCATCTCTTCCAAGCATTGGTCCATCTATCGTAGTTGGATCTGCTTGGAATCCTCCATCAAATCTGCTAATTGGATCTCAGATCCAGGCAAAGTAGAGTAATGGTGTGGTTCGTTGAATTCCACGGTTGGGGAGCGAAGTGCCCTTTGGGCCAACGGTTCGACGGGTCTTGGGTGCTATTGGGATGTCGACACCACCTTGAGTGAGGGAATCTTGATAGGTATCGACGTCGGTGGCAGTTGAGCCAGTGTCCATGGTTGAGCTATTAGCATCTCCTATTGGCCTAATTGGGACAAAAGTGGGGAGCGATGGCCTGTATTATGCCTGTTAGCATTTGCACTTGCTATATGAGATTTCAAAACACCTCGACAAGGACAAATAAGTGGCTTGAGGTTGCCCCAAGGGGTGAGAGACTCGAGTCATTGAACAAACGCCAGTATCGCATCGGCGTTTGCATCAAGGTGGATACATCCACATGTAGAAAGGGTACTGTTGCCCCCTTCAGTAAAAGTATTATAGGTCAAGGGTAAAGCCTCCTTACTCAAGCATTCGTTGAGAGGGTTGGTAGCCGGATGTTCCTACAACATTGGGCCCTCCTTCTAGTGCAAAAAATATTAGGAAAAAAAGTCATTAACATCTTGGTCAGCTCGATGTGGTCCGAACCCATATGCGTAGGATTGTCCAAAGTACCTCCGAGGTGGAAACGTCGTGCTCTCGAGGTGTCACCTATATGAAGACCGAGGTCGAGAGAAGTTTTCTAACTCGGTCCCTCCAAGAGTTTTTATACATAGTCATAAAAGGGTAAATTATTTCATAAAATATTTTGTAGAGAGATGGCGAAAGGAGGGGTGGGGGAAGAATCAGTAATTCTCTGTCTTAGACCATTGTGCACATGGGCAGATGAATGAAGGGTGACTTTTGTCTTTCTATTTTACCCTCAACATCATGCGACAATTACATATTGGATATTGATTAACCGACAATGTACTCCCAATTAAATGATCAGGACTTTCATTTATTTTGTTTCTTGTGCGTCTCAGCTTCACTTTTCCTACCCTTCTTACGTTGACATGGATGAGATGGTTTGAGCATCGATATCATTGCGGCACTTGAACTTATATTCCTTGTCTCAAAATAAATTTTGCATCGGAAATCCAACTTGTTGGGAACTTGGTCTTCCTTCTTCAAGATCAAAAGATAACAAGTATATGGAATAAACGAGTAATTAGAATTCAAGTCATGGAGTAGACGCGTTAAATTTGCAACATGCACTAGTGATTACAAGGTTCATCAACATAGAAATTTACAAGGAGACAACTTCGAAGGACACACACGAATGGTATGCACAGAGAAAGTAGTTCTAGTTCTGTAGCTGTGTCATCATCATCTTCACGCTTTCTGATTCGCGCGATCGCTCTCGAGTCAGCGTCTTTCTCGTCGAGGGGAGTGGGTGAGATGCGCTCGCCTGCAGTCTCCATCTATCTCCCATCAAGTTCTACCTCACAAACTTAGATGACCTAATAATATGTTGTATGGTACATTGCTGAGAGATATGTTATTGATGTACCTAATCCATTTATCTCTTGCCACGCAAAGGGCAGAGAGCTTCCCTTTCCTACTCCATTAATTTCTTCCTCTAAATAATCAACACAGTAGAACTGCCTTGATGTTGATCTTAGGCTCGGATAGACAAATTAATGGAAGTTTAATATGTTTGTGTTGTAATTGTCAGACGTCCTCCTCCCTTTTTGTTACCCGTCAGTCGAAATCCACACACAACAATAACGTGGAGTGGTTGATAAGATCCTTGACATGTTGTGCCATCTTACTGAAATATTTATACACATATATCTTTGTATTTGCGTGGTCAATTTTGCAAGCCATGTCAAAATGTGTTGTTTACCTAACAATATTGGATAGTTGATTCTGAGTGTTAACAAGTTGATGCTGTGGATCAAGAGTCGGTACGATTTGATCTTACCTCAATGGTACCGTTCATGTGAGTCCTTTCGAGGAGGAGACGGAGTAGCTGAGACTGAGCAAGGGCCGACGAGGGTGATTTCGATGTAGTCCTAAGGTGAAGCTGGAGTAGATTTGATTTCCGTCAGGGTCCTGTACAACAGATCGATGTCGGGAGGGATTCTCGATCCGACTCTTCTAATGCTTAAATTAGCTAATGAGAAATTGGTTCTATATCTTGTGTGAGTTTTTTTTTAGGATCAATCCTCTCTTTAGGTGTTAAAGGATCGATTTTTATACCTACAGATTTTACGGGAGAAAACTACGGTTGCAAGGGTCACCCGTACTTCTTGCGACACATTTATGTGGGCGGTCGACACATATAACCTCCTACGGTGTGGGTCAACCTATCTAGCTCATGTGGTGTGGCGTTGATCCATATTGTTGATCGTCAACTCAACCCTCTCTTACATCATACCGATGTCGCACTATCCTTCATGTTAAGGATCGACCTGTTATTAGTGTTAGAATACTTTCTATCACTATAGTAATGATAAATTAATCGCAACATGGGGATATAGGAATTTTTTTTTTTTTGTTGGTGTCAAATCTAATTGTCAACTGTGATAGAATACCGCAAAAGAACTAAAATTCTGAAGAGGTCAACCAATATATGCTTACCGCTTTCATCTCTCTCTTCCATAAGCTCGAGTTTTCGTTACCATTTAATGTAAGTGCCGAACGCAGTTAAGTTATCACATATCAGACACTGTTCGCAGGATAAGAAGAAATATTCCACAAAGATTTTATTGGTGACGCAGTTCGTAACCGACCCAATTTTCACCTTAAACCTTCGAAAATTTATCTATCAAAGAGAGATAGTTTTCACTAGCAGTCCATTCGTAATCGATCCAATTAGCCCTTGGACTTTTGAAAATATTTTTATAAATATTCGACAATAGAGGTAATTTGTAACCGACTCGATCTACTCTTACCATTGACTTTCGGAAATATTCTTACGAATATTCTATAAGAGAGGCGGCTCGGTAACTTGGTAATCAACTTAAGCTACTTTTTGAACTTCTATCCACATGGGTAAAAGGATGTTTTTATATGACGTTGACGTAATATGGTGACTAGTTGATTTTAGTTTAAACTTGAGATTCAAAATCATATTCGATATATTTTTATTTATGTCTAAAATACAAATTTAACTAGACATATTTACTAAGGGTGGAGAGTTGAAAATATCATTTAGAGATATTAGCTAGTTTACCAGTAAAGATTTAACCATTAATAATAAAATCTTGTGATCAAACTATGTTTTTATCACTTTTTTTTTCTAAAAAAAATTGCGCAATAATCATTCACATGTATTTGGTAATGTTGGTTGGTATTAGGTGGTGTTTTGGCATAAAGTCCGAATATGTGATGTTGACTAAAATATAAAATAATGGTCATTATTGAATAAAAGAATTATTTTACTAATAATAATAGGAAGAAATTTTATACCATAAAAGTAAGCCTCATCATAGGGTGACCGTTACAATAAGATTACACGGCCTTGAAATTACTGCAACGATTATAACGGTTACGATTCCTTCCGTTAATGAGATTATAACAGCCGTTATTTTCAGCGAAATAGCGGGATCGAGTCACCGCGGAAACCGTTTCACGTCCCCGTTCTCCGGTCGGGCTAGAGCGGTCAATTTACCGCCCCGATGGAAGTCTTCGTGTTTCAGTGGTAGGAATCGCAGTAAGTAGTTTTATGATTGGGAGGAGAAGAGAGAGAAAGAGAGAGAGACGGGGGGGGGGAAGAAAAGTTGGCTTTTCTGTACCATTTGGAGTGCAGAGAGATCACCAATGAGTAAAGAACGAAGTCGGTTTCGCCATTAATGGGCTGTTTTGGCTGAAGTGGGGGGGGGGGGGAGATAGAGAGAGAAGAAGAGCCCTGAAAAGGGAGGCTAGCTCGGATTTTGATGGCAAGCAACGGGAGCTCCAGCTTAGGGCGGCAGCAACAGCAGCAGCAACAGATCTCCTTTGCCATGATTCATCCTTCAACTTCTTCTTCCTCCTCCATGCATGCGAGCTTCATGTAACGCTCATCTCGTCGGCGCTGAACTCCTGGCGTGTCTCAAAAATTCTTCTTTTCTTCTGTTTTGTGTGCTTTGATGATGAGAGAAGAGTTGTTTGTTTCCAAACGTGATCAAGAGGAAAGGGAATGCATGATTTCGGTCTCTGAAATTTCATACTTTAGGATTCTATTTCATGTGAATCAAGTAAAAGAAAGCCAAATTTATGCTTAGAATCGTTTACTTCTATGAAAAAAACATGTTCTTTAATGGTGTAGGAATATCTCAAGGCACAAAAGTCTTGATTTTGGCAAGAAATTTAAGGTTTTGATGTATAAACATCTAAAAGTTGTTGATGATTGTCTTATGGCTGATGTGCGCTTTATGCATAGCTGAATTGTCATAAACCAAAGTTCAACTAAATCTAAGTTTTCGAGTTCTTCCAAGTAAAACTCAACTAAGTTAGCTTAATTTTCATCTCAGAAATAATACATACTGCTGTGAATTAATTGCTTTTGCTTACCAGAAACTTTGTACTGATATGATACAGTAGAAACAAGGAGTCTGGATCTTATGACTTGGGAGAGCTGGATCAGGCTCTATTCATGTTCTTAGATGGGCAGGATCGATCAACCTCAGCTCAAGAACAAAAACGTGAGTCTCTTCTGGTTAACCTTCACTTCTTCCTGGTTCGATTTGACATCGGCTGCTTCTCCTGGATATCAGAACAGGAAGTAGTGGGATGAAGAAGTGGAATCCGATAGCTATTGAGATTGCTTGCTGAAGAGCTTTTTTGGGTCATGAGAACATCATGGCCAACAGACTTTGTTTGTACTTTGTATTTGACCAGATTTTGGCTGATAAGATCATAAATCTAATATCTAATATTCTGCAAAATAAGCATATGAGAGTATGTTTTCTGATTACTTTTCATTTGTTAGAATTTCTTCTTCTTCTTTGTGATGTGTACTGTTAGGGGTAGAAATCGGTTTGTGTTTATCTCTTTGCATAGTTTCTACCCTTTTATTTCCAAACTCAATTTCTTTCTTAATGCACGATTTCTCCCCCTCTCTCTCTCTCTCTCTCTCTCTCTCTCTCTCTCTCTCTCTCTCTCTCACACACACACACACACACACACACAGGTACACAACACACAAACACAATCTCCTGTGAGTCTGTCTCTCTCTGAAATAGTTTCATGTTTCTGCCATGATCATGTCTGCGGAAGCAAAAGGTGGTCCCTTGATTCCCTAAGAGGAACTATTCTCCATTTAGTGTTCTGCTGGGATGATTTAAGGTGCACCTCGAGGGAATTTAATGCTTGCAGGACTTCATGTATGCAGAGACGTTGAACATTTTCCCTTCTCGGCCCATGCATGTAGATCCAAGGACAAAGGTACCTGGAATGAGAACTCAGCTTCTCTTGCTCTTCATCTTCTTTTGATATTACTGGCAGTACATATGACATTTACTACTCATAGGGTGGAATCACCTTGGCTTCTCCAGCAAGTAGTGGTGGTTCTAAGCCGTCGGAACAAGCCATGGATTTCGGCAACGCTGAGAGTCATCTCCCAGCTTCGCCTGAGCATGGCGAGGATACCAAAGCAGCCATCCTCAAGGTGAAACTTCCCTCCCTCCCTCTCTCTCTTTCACTCTCTCTATTTAGGCTTTTACTTGTTATTTACTTCTGGCTTCAGAAGGAAGGGAACAGAAAGGGCATATCTGGTTCAGATCATCGAAGGCTCAAGACACCGGACCCTAAGGTGTGCTAGCGTGAAGCTCTCCCTCTAAAGTACTTTGTTTTGTAGGAGGAGGAGAACTCTCTAACAATATGGTTCATTTATTTGGGAGCAGACATTGAGAAGGCTTGCTCAGAACAGGGAAGCAGCCAGGAAAAGCAGGCTTAGGAAAAAGGTCAGTCAGATAATGAAGAACATAGAAGATGATGAGCAGAAAGAACAGAATATTCCACCTAAAACCTGACTCATGTATTTGCTGCTTAATTCTTCTCACTCTACAGGCTTATATACACCAATTAGAGACCAGCAGGATTAAGCTTTCTCAGCTTGAACAAGAGCTTCAAAAGGCAAGAGCACAGGTACCCATTAATCTTACATATTTGAACTCATTTGACTCATCTTACGATTCCCCTCAATCAAACTATCATGCTTCTTGAAGGGTATATTATTTGGTGGCGGAGCTGCTCTTGTGGACGCAGGTGTCGGTGGGTTCAACTCAGGTACCATCATACTACAGTGAGCTGACATGAGTACTGTGCAGTTCCACCAATGAAGCATGTCAGTGTTTGGAAGCTGATTTCTGACGAAATATGGGTTGCATTTAGATGAGGCCACGTTCGATATGGAGTACGCGAGGTGGGTGGAGGAGCACCACAGGCTCATGTGCGAGCTCCGCAGAGCGGTGCAAGAACAGTCGCCGGAGACCGAGCTGCGGATGTTGGTGGACATCTGCCTCGCGCATTATGATCAGATGATGCATCTCAAGGGTGCGGTCATCAAGTCGGACGTCTTCCACCTCATCTCCGGCATGTGGATGACCCCTGCCGAGCGCTGCTTCATGTGGATGGGTGGCTTCCGCCCCTCCGAGCTCATCAAGGTCCCTTTCACTGCTCATCCGACACCTTCAACATCTCTCTTTCTTGCATGCATCTCCGTACACCTGGGATTAAACACCAACATTGGCACCATATAGCATTTGCAGGACAATTTAATGCTCGGCAGCAAACTCTTATTATCCAGTAATGATACAGTTGCCATGATATATAGATCTAACAAAAACCTCATGCAAGTATAATAAGGGTTTAAACAGGCAGTTCTGACATGATCATAGTTTCTTTGAGGATCGATATCACCAAATGGTGAATATTATCATTTGAATAATCATCTCTCCAAGCCAAAAAGGCTGTTCAGTAGCCATTTGTTTAAGGATGTATCAACCACTGCGCTTGGAAAGTAATTGGCCAAGAGATAGGCTTATTAACATATATGTACACAAAGTTCTCGTATGTCATAGGAAGATGGATTTGGTGCCTTGTGATCAGCAGGGCATGAGCTCACAGGATGTGTTCTAGTGGAAGGGTTGAGTACTATCTTTGGATCAATTTCCAAAAGCTTTTGTGTGGATTTTGATGCACATCTAAATTTCAACTCTGACAATATACATTATTCTTGAGGTATATATGCTGAGTAATAACATTCAAATATGATGTTTAGGATAACTAAGCAGCTCACATGGAAAGGTTCAAACTTCTTAAAGCATCATCATAGTTCTACTTGTGCTGATACGCATTATGCTTGTTTAGATGCTTTTGAGACACATCGAGCCACTGACAGAGCAGCAGATACTGGGAGTGTGTGGAATGCAGCAGTCGACGCAGGAGACGGAGGAAGCACTGAGCCAAGGGCTCGAAGCCCTCAACAAATCTCTCTCGGACACCATTGCCTCCGACGCACTGAGCTGCACATCCAACATGGCCAACTACTTGGGGCAGATGACCGTCGCCATGAACAAGCTCACCACCTTGGAAGGCTTCGTCCGAGAAGTAAGCTTACGATCCATGTAACATCTTGTTTTGTGTTTCAACTTGGGGTGCAGCAAGTTCGCCTAAGAAACCTACATGCAAAGGACATAGATACCTTGTGAGCTAAAACATAAGGTAGGATATGGTGCCTAACTACAATGCGATGAATGCTTGCAGGCGGATCATCTGAGGCAGCAGGCACTTCACCGGCTCTACCAGATCTTGACGACGCGGCAGATGGCGCGATGCTTGTTAGCCATTGCCGAGTACTTTCACCGGCTCCGTTCACTGAGCTCCCTTTGGCTCTCTCGACCGAGACTTCAGTGATCGAACGCAACCAGGCATTGCATGCATGTAGATGAAGCTGAGAGTGGCCTCAAATGTGTATTACTTATTTGTGTACGACTACCGTCTCTTAGCACTGAAAGAGTTGAGGGATGATGTGATTTATCCGGAACTCATCTCGAGATGTATACACAAACAATGACTCCATGCATAAACACGTTGTTTAAGGAACCATGGTTTAGGATTCACGTTCTCTTCTCTCTTTCTTTTATCTCACTTTACCTGCCAATGAGAAGACAATAAGGATTTTTGGCCCTCTTCTAAACCTTCCATGAGAGAGTGTGAGAGTGAGAGAGAGTGAGAGAGAGAGAGAATGTGAAATAGAACTCAGTCAAAGTACAATCAAATCAGGTCAATCGAATTTGATGACTCCGAGTCAAACCGAATCGGGTCATATGGTTCGATTTCGATTCTTAGAAATTAAAATCAAAACTGGAATGATGATTCTAAACTGGATTTTAAAAAATAGGATTAAAATATAAATAGATAGTGATAGGGCATATTTTAGCAAATATGTCACGAACGCATGACCAACCAAGCCCCACCACCTCAGCCTCCTGTCCACAATCGGGCTATGGTCATCGGGTACAATCCCAGTCGAGGAACTCGTGCCGACACCATCAAGATCAAAACCGACCCCAGGAACTCGAGATAACATCGTCCAGTATAAAGTCGATCCCGGGAACTCAGAACGACACCATGAAGGCCGGGAACTCAGAACGACACCATGAAGTATAAAGTCGACTCCCGAGAACTTGGGATGGCGTCGCCAAGTACAAAGCTGGCCTCAAGAACTTAGGATGGTGCTGCCAAGTACAAAACCGATCTCGGGAACTCGGGATGACACCACCAGGTACCAAGTCGACCCCTGAAACTCGGGATGGTATCGCCAAGTACAAAATCACCCCAATGTAGACATCGATCGCACAGAAGGTATGGGCTAACCGCCCACAAGGGTTGACAGCTATTAAACAAATCTCTGTACGATCAATCCTTATATGCAAGTATAAGAGCCAACTACCTAGCTACGCTAAGGAGGAGGTTTTTTTCTCAAAAAACTCGGGAGAAGACTTTGAGCGAGACCCAACTCCACTAACTTAACCTTCAGAGATGTCGAGTCAGGAAAACATCCCCCTGACTTTGACTTGTATGCAAGGCCCAACGACGAGGAAGCAGACGACGACCCGCTTCGCTCAACCCAACTCGATGACCGACCCAGAGTTTTCGTGGATATTTTCTTGGACATTCGGAGCTGAACCAAGTCGTGCTGACTTCCCGACCATGGTATAAAGTTCACAAACAGGTAGAATACTATAGTAGTTAGTATTTTACGAACCTAATGATATGTATTTTAATTTTGTTTGAGTAATTTAATTTTCAATTCCCACGCCCCTAAATTAAAGAGATAATAGAAGATAAGTTTTTGTTAAGGAGAGAAAAATATTAATAATAGTATTTTTATTATACCTTAAACATTTTATTACAACAAAGCTCCCTTTATTTAGCCAATATTGCAGACATTTTCCTTTCATCCACTGTCATTTCTTTTTCCAATTGCTAAATTAAATAATTTAATTTGATAATAAGGTGGAATAAGATAAAATTTATAAATACTTACTGCAAGACCATGGGATCCTTCGGCCTGGCCCATTTGCATTGTTAAGTCCCAGAGATCGATCAGGCACCATGCGAATCTTAACAAGAAACAACGGCCAGTCGATCCCCATCAATTAATACGAGAGTTTTGCAATCTCCACGCAGTGCTTTCCTTCCCAACTGCTCTGCCCCCATCGTCGCTTCCAGGGTTTCGACTGCTCGCCGGCGACGACAAGGGTGGACATTGCGGCGAGGGCCACCCGGCCTTGTTCCTCGGATCGGGTGCTTCTCCAAGTTCAGATTGTAACTCGAGCACGGGGGCGGGGAGTGCTTGCGGTCCAAGATGTACCGCGAGCGCGGTGTTTGGTCGATCGAGGCCAAGCATGATGGCACCGCCCTAGCCAGCCGTAAATCTCTTGTAGTTCTACCAAGCTGACGACGTCAATACGCCCATTCCCAAATGCCGCAAACCCAAGCCCGCCAAGCTCAGGTCCAAATACCCTTCTTTCTCCCCATGCTCTTTTGATTTCTGCGGCGATTTCCCTGTCTTGGTCTAAGAGTTGATGGTTTTCGTTTCGGGGTTCGGGGAAAGGTTCGTCTTTTTGAAGCAACTTCCGTCGGGATTGTTTGCAGCGCTAAGTATTTGCACAATTAAGATTTTTCTTCCAAAAGAGTGCCGTTTCAATAGCCTCTCTGGGTATCATCAGTAAGTTTTTTGTTGCTTGGATCATGAAAGGTTTTTTCTTTGATTTGTATGAGCTAGTTCAGATTTTTGTTGCTTGGATCAAGAACGTAGTGCATTATTTTGATATTGATTTACTGGCTTCGAATTACTGCTCAAATCTCATTGGTTTGTGTTTGCAGGGAAGTTAATACTTGGAAATGGTTGATAGAGGGCAGGTGTTCTGTTGCTTAAGCTTGTCAAAGATACAATGTTTTAGTAGATTTTCGTATACAAATTCAAAGTTCCTGAGATTGATGGTGAGTTGGTCCGCATCTTTTTGTCAAGTAGTAATACAATATGAATTCAATTGGTATTCTGTCCAGGTTGGAAACATGTACAACCTTGTTGAGTTGCATTTATGACGCTGCAACTCAACTTTTACGCCTTAGAAACTAATGCAGCCTTGTCAAGTTGCATGTAAGACATAGCAATTCAACTTCTTGTGGACTCTTTTTATGAACTTTGGTTCTTGATCTTTAGGTCATATATGTGTTGAAGTTATTTTAGTTACATTTCCCATTGGATAAGTGACATCCCAGTTTAGTTCGTGATTTGAGATGGTTTATAAGTCTATAATGAGTCGATTATTATTAAGTATTTTGGGCTGGACTATCAAGTTAATTGAGCCCTAGAATAGGGCTACCATGGATGAAAATTACAGAAAGAAAAGTCAGTATGATAACAACAGCCATAAATTTCCTAGATATATCATAAGCTAATTAGTGTTTCGGATTTGTAGCCTTTACTAAACTGAGTGCACATTCTTCATTTTCTGTTAGTTTTAGAGCCAAAAGATTAGATATGAAATTATTAGATTCATGTTTATATTAGGTTCGAAAATTGTGTGAGACAATATAGCTCTCACATCTGCTAATCCCTGTTGCTAGTTGTTGTTTTAATTTTCTTTTGTTTGTCCAAGCTTTTTATTTGATTCTTTACTGCAGATGTGGTAATGTTATAAATGCATAACTAGGTTCCTTGAACTCATGGATAAAGCTAGTAATCTTGACATCTCATTTGAATTGTTGAATTTCCATAAGCATTTTTCTTTTTGCAGATTGTTTGATTCTATAAACATTGTTTTTTTCTCTTTCCTGACTTAGGATAAAATAGAAATGATACCACTAATTACTACTTTAGATGTTTTCTTATTTTGTTCAATGTTGTTTGTTTCTTTACTGAGATACTTGTTGATTCTTGATAAGTACATTTGTCATATTCCTTGGGTTATAGGTTTTGTTTTTCTTCAATGGCCAAGTTGTCTGTTGGTACTGCTTCATTCTATCTTCTCTTGCTGCTATTGCTGGAGGGCCCTTCGAGATCAATGCAGTCCATCTACGTTGCTCAAATAAGGTTTATATCATTGTAACATCCACCAAGATTCAGATTTCTGGAGTTGATGTTGCGAAGTTTGATGATGAGTCTTTCACTGGATAGGAGAATAAGCAAGTCCTAAGAGATACTATTTGCATCAGAGGAGGTTTATATCATTGTAACATCCACCAAGATTCTATCTTCTCCTGCTGCTACTGTTGGAGAGCCCTTCGAGATCAATGCAGTCCATCTACGTTGCTCAAATAAGGTTTATATCAGTGTAACATCCACCAAGATTCAGATTTCTGGAGTTGATGTTGCGAAGTTTGATGGCGAGTATTCCACTGGATAGGAGAATAAGCAAGTCCTAAGAGAAACTATTTGCATCAGAGGAGGTTTATCTGCAGGAGACTACTAGTCATGGTTTGCTACAGTTGTGTATATACTCCATTGTTCATGTTTCACAATTTGCTTTTCGGTTGACAACACAGATATATTACGATCGCTCGCATAGTTAACTCGACATTGAAGATGTTATCTTGTGCAGCTTCTCTGGAAAGACCAGCAGCCAAATCTCGGATGATGCCTTTCGATATCCCGTAAGCGATTATGTTACGGCTGTCTATGCAGAGTTGATGACAGCACATTGAGCATCCATGGACACTATTTACTTTTCCGGTAAACTATGCCTTCTATAGCTTTATTCCAATCCATCAATCACACGGCATAGAATCTTCATTTATTTTAGAATCACCATTTATTTTAGAATCTTCATTATTATTCTGCCTTATCATTTCTTTACCCATATCCTCATTTGTGCAGGCACCTTCCACAGAACAGGGCAACTGCATGCACTCCGTAAGAACTCTTGCAAGAAATCAAAATAGAATTGTGCATCACACGGCAAACAAAACCAGACTACATCAGCTCCGCAAACCCACACTCCTCGCGGAATCAATACGAACTAATAAAATAAGTCGTAAGGAAGAATGGATGGCAGTGTATATGAGAAGACTATGGCAAAATCTAGTAGCAGTTTTCTTCTCCCTCAGAGCATGCTGTCGATCCGCGAAGGAAGCCTCTTGAAGAAATTGTTGGGGACGGATGGCAGCTTGCTCCTGAATCTGGGGTGGCGCAGCATGTACAGGCCCGCCAAGAGCGCCACCATCTGGAACGGCGTCACGTAGAGCATCACGGCGGCAACCAGGCAGAACACCACGAACAGGCTGGTCGCCCTGGGATCCCTCCAGCTAAGTAGCGACTGCAACCTCTCCCCCTGCGTCGCCAGGTCGCCCACCACCGTCTGAATCCTGCCGGCCACACTCCGAAGCCTGTCGTACCTCATCCGAACTATGTCGTGCGATTTCGTCGTCGGAAACGTGTCGAACTCCTCGTCGAGCTCATCGGGGTGTATCACCTCCGCCGCCGAGAGCTTCGTGTCCATGTGCGGCGGGTGCCTAGGTCGGAACCTGTAGCTCCACAGTCCGATCAGGAACATGTAGAGGAACATGGTGGGCAGGATCAGCTCCGGGTAGCAGATCAGGATCAGAAACAAGACGTGGACGAGCAAGGTGGTGATGGGGTTCTTCCAGCGGCGCACGTCATCCAACCACCGGAACATGCCGATGGTCCCCGAGAGCAGCGACGTGATCCGGAAGAAGTTGGCCTTGCTCCTCCTCATGCTCCACATGTGGGAGTCGACATCCAGCATGTACTCCACCGCCTCCTTCCTCAGCGGTGGCTCTGCCCGCCCAAGCCTCGACGCCACGATGCTCATTGCCTGGTACCGCAGGCTGTCCACCTGGTTGATGGTAAAAGGATGAATATAGTGCATCTTGGGGAGCAGCGGGTGCCCGTAGAGGTAGATCATGCTCGCCAGGGACAAGCATGTGAAACGCACCGCCAGGTGCAGCTCCCCCATCTTCTTCACCCCCGACGGCTGCAGGACGACGAGGGGGTACGCGTGCGTGTAGATCCGATCCATCTCCAATGTCGACAGCCGGATCCTCACCTTGCCGATTCTCATGTCTCTCGCCGCTCCGCCGCCTCCAGGTTTCTCGTTCCCTCCGATATGGCAGTTATCGAACACCCCGAGGGTGATCACGGTGCAGGGATCATACACCTCCCAAGTGTACTGTTCGTTCCATTTCGGACTGAAACTGTCGATGATCGTTCTGGTCCGGACCCATTTCTGGCCGTACTTGGCCACGCAGTAGGCGTCGGTGGTGCCTCTGCCGTCCGTCTTCTTCATCGGAGCCAGTCCCTGCGCACTGAGAATGCCCACTTCCAGAACTCCAACGGGTTGCTTCCACAGCTGCCGCGCCGTCGGACGGTTGTCGCTGATGTACATGGTGGACTCATCCATCACATGGTAGGCTCCTTCGAGGCAGACACGGAGGTGGATCCTGCTCGAGAACTTGAGTTCCTTTCTCAGTTCACCCTCGAGTACTCCGAAGCCGAACCTCTCCATGTTGAACCATCTTGAATGCACCGGCCGGTGGTCTAGCCGCTTCTCGAACAAGGTCAGTGGCAGGACGATCCTCCCGAGCAACTCGTCCTTGGTCTGGTTCAGGCGGTCCTCGGTGGTCAGCACCAGGTGCTCCTCGAATGGCTCGGCCGCCACGAACACAAGGTCCTCGTTCCACATCGGATTCATGGTCTTGGTGGGGCAAACTTTGGTCTTCAGCACCTGGTTGCCGACCTGAGCCTTGACGAACACCTCCGGGAGGCGGCTCTTGTCGTTGGGCTGCACGTCCTGGGCTTCGATGACGATTACTCTGAGGTACCAGAGCTTGGGGGAGACGTACACCTTGGACCGGATGTTGAACACTCCCTCGCCCTGGACGGAGGCCGCGTCGGAGTGCCATGCGTCCGGGAAGGCCTCGTCTGCCTGCGTCCCGATCCACACTGCCAACATGACTTCCCCCCTCACCTTGCTCTCCCCCCGGTGGTCCTCGAGCCGGTACCACTGGGGGGCTAACGGGCTGTCCGGCGGCAGTCTCGTCGGCACCTCATTGAGATCGAAGGCGACCCTTCCCACGTAGTCATCCCGTGCCACCATCTCTCTGTCCTTGACGTAGACCTCGAGGATCGTCGACTGGATCCGCTCCTTGGAGAAGGCGAACACCTGGTTCCATTCGGGGTTGACCCTCTTGTCGAAGTGCTTGGTTGTGCCGTGGTAGTTACCCAGCTTCACTTCCACATACGGGTCGCAGCTGCCGGAGACGGCATTGGTGGGGAGGTTCTTGGCCTTGACGACACGCACGTAGAGGTAGTGCATCTGTTCCACGAGGTCGTATGTGCTCGTGAGCTTGTCGCCGCCGCAGACCAGGCCCATCCAGCCGCTGCCCCTCGCATGCGGCCACCGCTCGCCCAGCTGCGGACTCGTATCCTTCAGCTTGTACTCCTCTGCGCGGCTCGGTTGGACCTGCTGCTGCGCCATGATCGACACCACCGCGGCTCTGCTTCTCGGTGGATTCTCCGGGGTGGAGCGAGACTTCAATCGGTCCTTGGGCTACCTCTACTTCAACAGCAGCTGGTTTTGGTGCAGTATCTATGGAATTGTCTTCATCTGCAAGGGCTTAATAGTAGGTTTCTTAATGACAATAGAATCAGATTCAATACTGGTGGATGTCCATGCAATGACACTAGAGGTGGAGAAGCAGGAGGGGACTTTGGTTCTGAAGGAGGATTTCCTCACCTTGCTTGATGATGCCAACCCCGTGAACTCTCGCCTTCCCAAGCAAACTGCGGCCTGGAACGAGCTGCCTTCATGTAGGGAGGAAGACGACCACAAGTTTCATGGAGAAGCTGTTTTGCGAACCTGACACTGAAGTGTCACAGAAGGAAGTGCTCGAGCTACATTTAAAAGTTGAGAGAAGTGGAGGGAATAAAGATAGGATGATGATTATTGTGGTTTAGTGGTTTGTCTTAACTAGATTGCTGAGCTTGTTTATGGAGAACTCACCCTGCTGACTTCGCTGTGCTGCCATGCTTAGACGAGTGACTTAAAAAAGGAGTTCTTAAATAGCTACATCATTTCTTCTGCGCACTGTTGGAAACAGTTCCAAAAGGACAGCAAGCGAGGGTAAGTGTCAAGTAATAAAGCAAAGGATTCCCTGAAAGCATAAATTCAAAGGCTTTTGGAGCTTGGAGACTTTAGACAAAGATGCTTTCCTCTAACCTTTATTCTGCATGTTTGAATAAAATAGTGTAATGGCTGTTCTGCCATCTGATTTCCTTGGCACCCTTCGATCTCACAACACCGAGCTGCCATTCTTCTTGCCTGCTGTGGTTCCGAGCCCAACATCCCATTAGCTAGTTTGATTCATCACTTCACTGGTGTTTTAAGTTGATGTCTTCTTACAGGGCTAAGACCACTCGAAGGATGAAGAAACACTTGTCATATGTTGTGAGGACGGAAGGCATCTGATCACATGAATTCAAGAGGAACCCAATAACCTCAGTAGAGTAGGCAGTCCTGAGCTTGAGGTTTCTCTTTCCTTGTGAGATGGATAAAGTGATTGCCGTCTTTATTCTTTCTTACTGGTGGCCGGCTTTCACTGGAATTGATTCTCCATACTTGTTAGACATCTGTAAACAGTTAAGATTCTGAGAGCTAAGTAACTTCTTTACAGAGAACTTTTAGGCCCCCACGGTGGAGAATCAATAATGGCTCCAAACTACAAATAATGCTTCACTGGTGAACTGATGATGCAAAGCTGATCTCCAAAGAAAAGAAAAGAGATGAGGAACAGATGAAAAAGATGTGAGAGTTTGGGAACAGCATTCTCAGACTTCTCTGAGCACCAACCAACAGTAATTTGATGTTGAAATAACAATTCCGAGAATGCTGTGAGCACAAACCAATAATTGGCAGTAGTGTTCAAACATTTGGGGCACTTACACTTGAATTTATAGCTGCAGTTGGAATGATTATGTTTTTTGTAAGCATCATCCTATCAGAGTAAAAGATTGCAGGTTATGTATCCTGAAAATGAACCAAAGACTATAGCTGGGAGAGCACAGCAAAGGGCCTACATGAATCCATATTGCTTTCCTGAACAAAAGCCCATTCTGTTTGTTGGTATTGCACAAGAGCAACAGGACTGGGATGTGGAGATGAGTGCCATAGAGGACACTGCTGTTGACGCAATCGAGCAGTACATGTTAATCTCAAAATGATGCAGGAGTACATGAATGACCAGTAATTCTATGATTAAGCTGGCCAGAAATATACTTATACATTCTAAGGCATTCATTGCAATCTTTTAAATGATGCTCTTTCTTCTGTTCTTGGTGTAAGGAGAGTAAGCTTTTGATTTCAATTTGGCATGGAGCTCTGAACAAGGTGCCAGTGCTTCAGTGCAAAGGGAGATCAGAAAAGAATGACCTTGATACAGGAGAGATGTCTGGGGTTCTCTGCAACATGATGACCTTGTTTGGCTAGTGCTTGGCACCTTGTGAGACGCCAATTTGTTTCTGCTGTGGAGGGGATTAGATATCCTGCTGTTGGTAATAAACTGAGCTTATACAGAGCTAGAAAGGTCCCCATTGGGTTGTGACCAGAGAAGTGCTCCAAGGACTCAAACAAGGGCTACTGACAAGGAACCTCATCACCTGTGTAGAGCAACAACAGGGTGGAGTTTGGTGAGTGAAGTCTCAAACTCATCTACCTCACGCCAAACGAACAGCTGTCCATTTGGATGGTCACCAACACCTCTTGTCATTTCTCTCTAACAGCTCTTCTGCTTCAAAATGTGGGAGAGAAGACCTTTTGACTTTGATCCTTTGTTTCTGAAGAAACAGGGGATGGGGGAGAGCAGAACTTCATCTGTTCCTCAGTATCAAAATAGTGCCTGAGAACACATTTGACTGTAAGAATTTTTGATGGTCTATACCCGTTGTCTGATCCATAAATTTCCACTCAGTGAAAGGATGAAGATATGTCTGATAAGAATGCAGGTTGAGAATGCTGGAGGACCTATGAATCATATTATACTTTATCCAGATGACAATGATGATTAGTTGGCTGGCTAGGTGGAATACAGATGTTTCAGTAGAAGTCAATGCACTCTCAACCAAACTTGCATGTGTTCTGATGGTACCTAATCTTCATGCACCAAATAAAGCTTTGTAGATCCATCATTTATTCATGGAAGTGCAAAGATGAAGCTTGAGGAGAGCAGATGCTAGTTGTCTTCAAAAGATGGAAGGGAACCAATTTGAGACTCTGGATTCTGCATAAGTTGGCATCTCACTGTCCTTTTTGATTGGTTGGAGCCACAAGAAACCTCAACCAAGAACAATGGAAGTGGGTTGGAAGCATCAAAGTCCTCCACTGCACTCTTCTCCAGCTCTTCACACCCTTTACTTCTCATGTCAACAGGGCAATACAGCAACCACCAAGTAAGTATTATAAATGCTCACTATACTTCTCAATTCTCCTTCAATAGATATACCAATCTTGGAACAGTAAAAGTGCTCTCTGGGCAATGTGACAAGGGGACCAGTGCAAAAGCTTTTGTTGGGGAGCTATTGGATCCATTTCTCCTTCCTTCCCCTTCTTCTTCAGCCTCTCTGGCCTTTTGCCTTTGGGATGTGCTTTCAGTGGTCTTAATAATTCTCTGTGCCAATGGCCCCTACCATGCACCAAAAGCATGAGGTAAAAGTAGCTCAGACAACACTCTGATAGCTTTGAGATTTTGATAGTGAGAACATGTCAAATACTAGTAAACATGAAGAGAAAAATAATTCCATATAATCTGCTTCTCAAATCATTGTTTTTCTCTCAATTTCTCTGATGTGTTTGCATAGGGTCTTTCTTTTTGTTTATGTCAAGAGAAAGCATGAAGCAAAATAATTCATTGCAGATCTCGAGAGAGGCCTGCAGCTGCAAGCGTGACTGCTGCTTCTGAAGCATGCGTTGTTGGGCATTCTGACAAGAAGCAAATGATGTGTTTGGCGTTCAACACACCCTAAATACCACATAATCTTTGGTGTGGTAGTAAGATTCTTCCATCATGACATGAAATAATCATGTCATATGTAAAGTTACTCTCTTTGTTCAATAAGCCATGTTGCTACACTCTCTTCGAACAAAATCTAGAGAATAGATAGGTATGCTTCTGCTATGATGATAGCCTCTCTAGATTCCTGAGTTGATACATGACATGTTCAGATTCGAGGACCTTAAAGAAGACACACCTCAAGATCTTGTTTTCTTCTATAAGCACATCAATGTTTTTACCACCGTCTTCCATGGATGTGGTGCTTGCAACCACAGACATATATGTGTTGGTTCACGCAAAAAATACCATTAGTACATCCAAGGAGAGCTACTCTGTTCTTTCTTGCAGCTAATTTTAGGATCTTGGCTTTTCTTGGTGGGAGGTATCTGCTACTTCTATGGAGACCAAAAAGAAAACATGTCCCACATATTTTACCAATGACTCTGATGAGTGCATTTCCTCAAACAAGCAAGAGAGAGAAGAGAGAAAGCAGATGGGTGAATTATGAGCATTAGGTGACAAAATTGGCCTTAATTTGTCTTACTATACTGAGCTGGAGAATATGCAGAGGGCAAATCTTAATTTAGGGACCAAGCTTAGCTGGCTGACAATGATATCTTTACCCTCTGCATCACAGAATTAAAGCCCCATATCTTCATGCAAATCCAAGAAAGATTAAGAGAAGAATGGAGCATCTACTAATGATGTTGTAGCCCACTGCTTGCATTACTTGTCCTAATCTCTCATCTCCTCCAAATGCATTGATACTCACTGTCTTCATCTTCTTCTCCAAGTGTGTACTTAATGCAACCGCCCATACAGTTAGATTAACTAACAAGAGAACATCTATCAGCCACTTCTTGTCTTGAAGACACCAAATATCTTTCCTTCTTCTCTGTACCTTCTAATAAGTTAGAGGACTGTGGAGGAATTGTTGTTAATGACTGACACATCTACCAATGATGGACCAAATTGTCTAAATTTAGTTATAGTTGTCCATTAGATCATGTCAGCTAAATCTAAATCTAGTCTTTGTCACTTCTGTGAGCTTGAAAAATCAGAATCAAAATTTCTTGGCCATCAAAACCACCAAACCTTGCATTGAGGGAGTTGATGTGATGTGACTGTAAGGTCGATGAAATTTGTGTTCCGTTCATCTTCAACCTCAAAATCTGGGTCAGGGAAGAAAGGAAAAGGCTTCGGGAACAATAAAGGTCAATGGCTGTAAGATCTCATCAGAGCTCTTTTTTATGGCGAGTGGGCATGCTGTCCTCAGTGGTCGTTCATTCCACTGAGCACTAAAGAAAAGCAAGGAGACACCTTTCTTCTTACATACTGCTCCTATATAAAGCCGGCCTCAACCCATTTCTTGGATGTTTGTATGCTTTTTTACCCTACTCTTGGATTTGCCGTTTCCCCCCTCTCTGTCTTGTTCTTCCCTTCCAAGGAATTGTCTTTGGACATGATCACCTCACTGCGGCTTCTGTTACTAGCTTCAACCCCTGCTTCTGTTGAGCTCCACCCCACCCATGCCCTGAGAGGTCTTCAGCTCCATGGAATCGTCTAGTGGTGGTGGTGGTGGTGCTGCTGATGGGATCCACAGGCAGGATATCCAGGCGGCCATTGTGAAGGCGGCAGAGCTGAGGGCGCTCCACGCGGCGCTGCTCCACGGGAGTACCGTCGGCAGTCCCGCGGTGGTGAGGTTGCCCGCCGGCGCTTCCCCTTCCGTTTCCCGCGGCGCCAATCAGCTCGCGGTACCTGAAGATTATCCTGTCTTCACGCCGGTGAGTTCTTGCTGCTCTTTTGACTCAGCTTTTGCGCCCCTTCCTTGTGAAGTGTTGGATTTTCTATCGAGTCTATTGCTTTCCAATGCGAAAGGTGGCATCTTGGTGGGGATCTTCATATAATACCTCTCCCTAAGTATACTTTCTTCTGTTTGATCGACTGGGGGCACATCATGGCATCTCTCGGACAGATTCTTGCTGATTTCTTTCTTTGTTGAAGGGGATATATGATGTTGAGACGCAACTGATCCTTCTAGCTAAGTTTTCTTGATCTCATGGAGTGTTTTGCTCACTCTTGGGATTTCAAGCACTTAGGGTTCTGCTAGATTCTAGGGTTTCAGTATGCTTTTTAGTGTTGTCCCAATCAGGTATGATTAGTTTTTACGATCATTATCTTGTATTTCTGTCCGAATTTGGCGAGTGATAGGTGATAGGATATCTTGATTTCTTTATTTGGAGCCTTTTTATGTGATGATGTATAATTCAAGCATCTTAATAGTGCCATAGTGCCTTCAGCGTTTGCTAGACAAATTTTAGGAACTTTTGGTGTATGGCCGCGAAGTTGGAAACAAAATTAGCTTACATTAGGTTGAGAGTTTGAAACCTAAGCCTTCAAATAGGCTACTTACCGAAAAATTAAGTTACCTTAGGCTAAGGGTTCAAAACCTCATCCTGATAGATTTGATTTCTAACACCTAAAATAATGATGTAGTGATAGTGCATCCGACTCACTTAGGTGTTGTGATAGTGTTTCTGACTCATTTAAGTTTAATCTAAGTTTGAAGCCTCGACATACAAATGTTACATGTAAAACATCATGGTAATCCGTCTTGGTTATCTCAAGTTTAGATTCGAAACCTTGTTCTACGAATTTTAATAAGGTGTTGACTAGCTTAGCTGATTGTCAGATCATTGTAAAGTCTTCGGTTCAAGTCCATCAGCCTTCATCACTTTCCGTCTGCGGAAAAAAGTTAACTGCAACAAAAGTAAACCAAGAGTGCCGAAAGGTGACCATGTGGTCTGCATGGCTTAACAAGCTGGCAATATGATTATGTCTCATCTACTAAAAGGAGAACTGTAATTGAAAAACCAAAAGGTAGCTGGCCAACTATTCTCCTAGATTGAACCTCCCTCTCTTTAATGTTTCTCATTCATGTGCCAAAATGAGCAATTAAAAGACCCATGTTGACCCAAGAGGAAGGACATATGCGGTTGACTTTCCATGGTTCTATATGTGCTTAACAAATTTTTTCTGAAGTGTGAGAAGAAACACCACTACTGTTTTCACTCTTTTGGAGGTATAACCCCAATGGCTTGTGTTGTTATTTTGCTATTCTTTTATGGTAGATTTAGGACCCTATTGCAGTAATCAAACTGAATCCCTTGTTTGAATAGGATAACTCAAAAGTTTAGTGTCCAGAATTTCATTGGTGGTTTTATTAGCCTTTTATGCATTTTCACTCTCAATTTTCATCCTTTTCCCCTGGTTTCCTCAGAATTGGCATATTTCAGTGCCTATGAACCTTTAAAACAAGAATGAACTTTACTAACCTTCTCAGCTCCAAGTTACTGAACATCATCCGTTTCCCAAAATACATTCATGAAAGTTGGGCTACTCTACCCAGTTTCTCTTCTTTTAAACACTTTAAAAAGATCTTTAGAGCATCGGAATTTCTCTTAAGCTCGGTAGCTCTTTGATTCCTAGATCATCAAAATATATGACCATTTGACTTAATTTGAACATTTGAAAATATTGTTTATTAAACTCTGATTATTTGTCTTTGATGTTATAGTAAATTAATACCGTCTCCTCTTCCACCCCCAAGAGAAACTAAGTAATTCAATGCATTGCCAACTTGGTTGTTCCTTTTGTCATACAAAATTCTTGGGTACTTGAAAGTTCAGAACTAAGAGTATTCTACCAGTCGCTCACATCCACTAATTTGAACTGCTGTAGAAGGTAAAGTTTATTGTGACATGAATGTGAATCTTGAGGACCTCTGCTTATTAAATTCCGTGATGACCACATACATGCACTCGTCCTTCTCAACCTATTTAACTCTCTTGTCCATCCATTTTACTGCCTTCTTGATAAGGTTGCCTTTTGAGTTGGACTGACTAAATCAAGCAACATGACATCTAAGCTTCTCCCAGTATCCACCCAAACACTGGAAATACTGGTATTCAGTATCTTTTATCTTGATCCTCTGTTGTAAATATATACTAGAATAGAATGAATGCCAACGTGTAGAAAAGATATTAGTTAAGTTTCTTTTTTTCTTATTTATGGGTTTTTCTGTTAGAGTAAAATTGTGAAACATTTACTTCCAGTAACTTTCTGATCTATTTTCAGCACATGTTGCCTAGTTATTGGGTATATACTAATTGTTAGATAAATTTGATATTGTCATTGGAACCATGTGTGTAGAATTTTGTTAAGTGATATTTTAGTCGGTTTCATACTTTGGTTTGTAAAGTCAACTTTTTTTTTTATTGAGAATTTCAACAGAGTTATGAAGAGGACCCGTTGCCTGGATACCACTATCTTCGTGCAGAGAACAGAAGCTTGTCACAAACTTGGAGTGCAATTGGTCTGGATGGAGAAGGAACAGATACTGAAGCAGTTGTCTTTGATAATAGAAGTGTGAATAAACTTTCCACGTCAAACAGTGAACCAAACATTTCATCTGTAATCGAGCACTTATCCAACAGAACCTCATGCACTAACCGCATGCCCATGTCGCAAGCCGCTCCAGGAGCCGATATCCTCAAGTCCTCAAGTAGAAGAACAGGCTTGGGAGAATGTAGAACGGGCATTACAAATGAGGCACACAAGCGGGAAACTGTTAGCATGGAAGTGGATAGTGACCAGAAGAATCTCAAGAATGTTAAAAGCACAGTGGCACCATACAATCCGGATCAATCTGTAAAGATGCACACAAAACACAGAGGGCCAGTCCTTTCATGGTTATTTCCAAAATCAAAAAAGAAGCCCAAGCCAGAGATGTCACCAAAGACGATGGAATCTGAGGATATGTCCCAACTTCTTAAGGAATGGGGGGTTCTCTCACTTGATTCACTGAAGAAGGAGCTACTCGAGGCCAATGAGAACAGGGATGCTGCCCTGGCGAAAGTTTCAGAGATGAGGTTGTCGTTGGGAGAGCTGCAACAGAAGCTAGTCAGTCTGGAAGCATATTGTGAAGAGCTGAAAACAGCCTTAAAGCAGGCTACGCATACAAAGAGTTCCCAGAGTCTGGACAGGTCCAATCTGTCAAAAAGAATGAAGTCCATCAGTGGCAACAAAGACAACTCAATGCCTGTCAGCCAAGAGGTAATGGTGGAGGGTTTCTTGCAGATAGTATCAGAAGCCAGGCTCTCCATCAAGCAGTTTTGCAAGATGGTCATCCAGCAGACAGAAGAAACCAGCGACGATCTGTCAGAGAAACTAAATTTGCTTCTCCAACCACATCAGATGACATTAAGTAGCAAGTACTCAAAAGGAGTAATCTATCATTTAGAAGCCCTCATAAACCAGTCTTTATATCAGGACTTTGAGAATTGTGCATTCCATAAGAATGGCTCTCCAAAGTTTCTAGATCCCCGGCAAGAGTGCCGAGAGAACTTCTCGTCATTTGTTGCACTCCGGAATCTGAGCTGGAACGAGGTGTTGCAGAAGGGAACCAAGTACTACAGCGAAGATTTCAGCCGGTTTTGTGATAAAAAAATGAGCTGCCTTGTATCCTTACTAAACTGGTCGAGGCCATGGCCAGAACAGCTTCTCCAGTGCTTCTTCATTACTGCCAAGTGCATTTGGTTGCTCCATTTGCTGGCCTTTTCCTTCAGCCCACCCTTGATGATCTTGCGAGTCGAGGAAAATCGAGATTATGACCCCATCTACATGGAGGATATCCCCTTAGACAGACACAGAGCGCAAGCTCCTGCTCGAGTCAAGATCATGGTCATGCCAGGATTCTATGTGAAGGATAGGGTGCTGCGGTGCAGGGTTCTTTGCAGCCATAGTTCTGTGGCATGATCATTTGTTAGGTGGAGTTTCTTTTCTTCTTTTGTAGCTACACATTTGCACTCTCTGGAGTGACTGAAGGTGTAATTTTCATCTCCATGCTGCTTGCTTTTATCTTTCTTTTGAAGTATAGGCGTGAGAAAAAGCTGTATATTTTTATCCAACTAACATGGAAAGGTCTCTGATGTCCAAATCAAGAGCGAGTTTGAGAAGGCTATGACAGCATGAATTACTCTGTTCTTAGTACACTTAAAAAGGGCCAATCTAGCTGATGGTGTGAAGAGATCTGAGACTTCGTCATGAAGAATGAGGTAGCCACTGGAGAGTGGACAACGGCAAGAATGCAACCAAATTAAGGATGTTTCCATGTACAGGACAATCAACGAACATACGGATGTTGGGCATTGATCACTATTCGCCCAGCTTGCATTTTTGGCTGGGAATTGTTTTGCACTGAACAGCCTACTCTCTGCTGTGATTTCTTTTAGGATGCTCAGTGCTTTGCTGTTTACGATCGTTGGAATTGTGCTTTTTTCCTGTTCTCTGCCAAAACATATTTGGTCTTCTCCCCAAAGAAAAGAAAAAGTCAAGGACAATATATATATATATATATATATGTATATATATATATATATATATATATATATATGTATATATATATGTATATATATATATATATATATATATATTTATTTATATGTATATGTATATATATATATATATATATATATATATATGTATATGTATATGTATATGTATATGTATATGTATATGTATATGTATGTATATGTATATGTATATATGTATACATGTATACATGTGTATATATATATATATGTATACATATATGTATACATATATATATATGGTATATATATGTATACATATATGTATATATATATATATATATGTATACATATATATGCATGTATATGTATAGATAAATATATACATGTATACATATATGTATACATATATATATATGTATATATATATATATCCTCATTAATTTATTTTGAAGCTTGCTATTCACAATCCTGTTATTATTAGGAGTAATCTTCTTATTCTTTAAAAAAAAAATAATTATTTTATTATATATAACCTCATCATTATCGGTCTTCTCTTTTTTTTCTATTCCACCAACACCTTATTTCATCTGCTTGCTATCGATGGCGTCTATTATCATCGCTTTTGTTGACATTCCCTCAACGCTGGTCGCAAGTTTAATCGATGACATTTACTAACATCACTCGCATCGACACATCCTCGATGCTCATCATAGGTGTAGTTAGAGGTAATGCTCATGTCGGTTTAGATCATTGTTCGTTGAAACTCTCTCGACGCTCGCTGCAGGTATAATTGACAATGTCCATTGATATCGCTTGCATTGACACCCTCTTTATGTTCACCATAGGTGTAGTTAGAGATAATGCTTCGCTCAAATTATTGTCGGTCAGAGAGTTATTTTAAGAATATCAAAATTTTATTTACAAAGAGTTATTTTAGGAATATAAAAAATTCTTAAAATGAGATTATAAATAGTAAGTTGTAAACTAAAATCTCCTTTATTTTTACTTATGAATGGGCAATTATGCCCTCGATCTTGTTAGTCCAACATCTCCAGTGTCACTGACTGGGAATTCCTAATGAGATCTTCATTCTTTTCATGATGATGATGGCAACAGAGGGGGGGGGGCAACGTTCTTCATTCGTCTCTGCCTAGCGAATCTTGATACATCAACCTGCTTGGATCCAAAGTTGGAGGACTTATAGGCCACCAAAGATGGGATCTTTATTGCTTGATATAAGGGAATACTTGGAACTCCATCATGGATGATCGCTCTGGTGTACATGTGCAAGTACTTAACACACACCCAGAGGATTGTAGTGAACTGCATGGTGGCATCGTCAAAGGAAGAGGATTACACAGTCGTCAGGTAATAGGCATCAAAGATCGAACTCGGCTTCCTTAACTGACATCGTCATACTTATTCTTGGAGAGGCCGATGGGAGGACTAAAGATAATATAAGAAACGATAAAGGATTGGTGTTAGTGAAGAGGGAAGCCCAAAAGGACTATTTGAAAAGGCAATAAGAGAGAGATTATGCATAAAGTGTCGGAGATCGAGTGAGATGAGATGACGATAACAGTTGAAGCAAAGAGATGGAGAGCAAAAAAAATATCATATCAACTAACTTAATTAATAAAGATTTTGATAATTTATCATAATATTGTGAGCTCGAATCTCACCTTCATCACTTGTTAGTTAAAAAAACGAAAAGAGAAAGATGACATAAGTTTTTGAGAATTTTGATCGAATCCAAATCAATTCAAAGGTATTGAAAAAAAAAAAAAATTGAATTAGAAAGCAAAATTGAAGTTTATAAAAAGAAATGTGCCTCGTAATTTCTCAATGAAGGCAAGTCATATGATAAAAACAAATTAGAGATGATTTTTCAACATAAATTACTAAAAAAAAAAAGTTGTGATTTACTATTATCAACAGTCCATAACAAAATTTCATTTTCATCATTTATCTTTTTACATAAAAATAAAAATCAACAAAAATAGCAATTTCATTCGTTGGGGCTACATATCATCAAGTGAATTCAAGGACATAAATGAAATCAAGACCCCCATCTTAAAATGGCAACCCAAACAACAATTTTTTTTAATGAACAAGCTTGATATAACAACCATGTGGAGCATCTTGAAACCGTGACAGAAAAGGCAGCATCAAATAAATAGATCGGATTGACAGTCCAGAAGGGTATCTTGCTGACCAGTATCTGCTTCCCAAAAGTTCCTGGCAAACATTGTTCTTGTAGAATAAATGAGTGGATATTTGAGGCACAAAAATAGCTGATGCTCACTTCTGTTTTCCTTGGCTTTCCCTGCTGCTGCTCAGTCACTTTTCACCCAGTATTTCACATCGGAAGTGAACAGAGATGCAGATGTGTGTTTATAAACCAAGATAGGTGGCTATTGATAACTCATGGGCTTCATGTACATGTTCTCACTAGTCACTGATGATGATCCTGGCATGTTTACGGCTTTCAGCCAGTAGAGTTTGTACTCTGGAGCGTCTGAAGCCTTGGAGAGACCACCAACAAAGAAGATTCCTGAAATCAAAACATTCCTTCCATCATGAAGAGTGCATTCTACTCAATTCATTGTGGCCATTAGTGTAATAGCAAAATTACACAAAACAAAGGTCTGCATGCAAATGGTGCTGAAGTAGAGAATGCATTTTGTTAATGTTGTAAATGAAGCATTACATTTTTATTTGCTGATGCTAGTGAAAAACTGTAACTGACTTCATTTCAGCAAGCAAGTTAAAAATCTTGTCGGCAACAAGAAGTTTCATCTACATTACTTCTTTCATTAACTACTTTTCATGTCATGGAAACCAACCTTAGTCCCTGCAATTATTGTTTCATTGAGAGGATGGACAGCACAGACTAGTATGTTCTGTGACACAGGAACATACTGGTTTTTGACTGCTCCACAACATTCCTTATAAGTGTTCTGTGATTCCTCGCTGCCAAATAAATTTAAGAAATATATATGTAAAAAATATTGAAGCAAAATTGATGTTAAAATCATATAAATTGAAAATCTGATCTATCATCTCAATAAGGCACATGACAACCTTTTTGCAAGCGAAGAATTCTACATTGAGTTTCAGAGCCAGTCTATATTTCTGGGACAAAAATAATAAGAAAGATATAATAGAACTCACATGAAGTCTACATGACATGCTGAGCTTGTGCCTGGATAGAAGTCCAGAAGATACAACCCATTACCAGAAGAAGATCCAACTGCATATATCTGAAGACAGAATATCTCAGTTATTAAAGCATGATATAAACATTAGTCTGACTGTTGACTATATCAAGGTAATATCGAATGGATTCAAAGCTAGGCTATCCAAAGAAGCAGTTTTCTTTTTTTTATTTTCGGAACAAGCTTTCAATCAAGCTCTTGCATTGTCAAAAATCTGAGCCATTCATACTGGACGATATATATTAATGCTTCAGAATAAAATATCATGTACACATAATCATATAGATTGTCCAGTGCTCAATCTCTTCCTGAATACATATAAGCATGGTGGGTGTATGGATGTACAATTGATCTGTGTTGTCTGTATGAGCATGCACATATATGTATGGAGGACGAAACTAAATGTTTTGTCAAATGATAACAGGGAAGGCATACCGAGCACGTTGGAAGCCAAGAGGGTCTTCGCATGATTGAACTTGTCGATATGTCCATGCCATCCCTAATTGCATAACAGAAACATCAGAAGAAAATACAGAAGCTGGCAAAGAACATCGCTTAACGAAACCTCCTAAAAACATTCGGTATGTATGCAAGTGTTTTAACTTACAACCAAGCAGGCGGTGGACAATGCACATGTGTCACATTGAAGCTGCTGACATTCAAGACCCCAGACCTGCCACAAACCATGTTCAACCTCACATGCATTCACATCATAACAAGTATCAGGAACCTAACAAATATTGATGAAATAGTTTGCTATTCAGGAAAAAACACAAGGATTTGATGATATAAGGTAATCATGTGTAGATCACTGGAACTGGAGCATGCAAAGGTTTTATTCTTTGATATAGTTTATAAGTGAAAAATTGCAAAAATTTAGATCTTTGAAATTAAAAAATTCTATGTTGTTAATTAAATAGCTTAATTAGACTAATGACCAACATAACCTACCAGCCATCATCCAGATGAAATGCTAACTGATGATAGCAAGATGGATCGAAGCTGATGGAGTGAATTTCCCTTGAGACGATGTTTGATTGTGCCTGAAAGTTGAGAACAAATATTAAACAAATATGATACACAAACTATCCGACAAAAATAATAGAATCATAGATTGAAGGCAAGGATTCAATATGCAAGTCGGCACATGATGGAAACATGCACAAAACCACTAACCGGCTATACATCAGCAAGTCAATGGTACAAGGGGATGTCAGTAAACCGAAAACCTTGCTTTATGGTGCTAGACAAACTTAATACTGTCGAGAGGAGCCAATTTGAGATTACACCAGATATCCATCTAATTTGATTCTTTAAGAGGAATGATCCAACAAAGGTTGAAGAAAATACAAAGACTAACTGACAGTAGCGTTTATCTCCTAAAAAAAATGTCTGCCAAAATCATCAACTAGTTGCCTGACTATTAGTACCTTGCTGCATTGAAACTCAGGTGTTGAGTATTATTCTACGAGAAGAAAATCAAGCCAACAAAAGACTCCCTACTTTCTCAGATATTATGAACAGAAACTGATGGAGATTCCACTGGTAAAGTCCACTAAAAACAGGTATACTGACTACATCAATATCAAAAACTAATCTCAGACATCGATTGATTCATCAATAGCGACTTACCCACACTATCAGAATATGACCACAAAATTTGCATATGGATCCTCAAAACTAGATTCCTCAAGTAATTGGTCCATGGTGGATTGAAGGTCCATCCCCCATGGTACCTATGAAATCCAAAATCATAGCATCGAACCCAATCATGTGGTCATATATGCACACTCATAGGTATGCATTCCATAAATAGCAAATTTTCACATACTAATGATAATATGTACTTTAACTTTCATAAGATAATCATAATATCTGATCTTAAAATTGTCAGGACTGTTTGTTTATCAAAAAACGAAGGCAAGAAAAATGCTAAACAAAACAGAATCATGAGCAGAAATCATATTTTATAATACCTTTAAAGTTGTGATTCTCTCCAACATTGATGAAACCTTTAGAGATGCCAGGAGGGAGCAAGATGCCTAGAAAAAGATTCACAAAGAGAACTTAAACTACATATACACTTACATATAAAGAAATTAAAAATTGACATATGCTCTAGAGACCTTCAAAAGGATTTCTACTGGACAAACAAAAGTAACTGTATGATTTTGTTCCTTGACATAACTGTTTTTACCTGACAAAGTCTACCCTTTCACAGGCTGTCAGGTCTAGGACTACAAACCTATAAACAACATCCATTTTCCAAGACATCCATAATCAAGATTCATAATCCATATCAAGAAGTCCATAATCTATAATATGTTTAATTGAAGATAATAAAGAAAAGTAAAGTAGATAGACCTTGAATCTAATTGAAAATTTCATCGCACAAGAAAGCATCTTGATTAAAGATTATATAAAGATGGAAGCCTATCAATCATATCATTGAAGAATGAAGATAGATCTTTTCCAAATCAAATCTAAAAAATCATCTTCTTAGAAGAAGGAAAGAATAAGTGATTGACTTGATTAGATTTGGCCTCGAACAACTCACACTATTATGGGAAAATATACTTTCTTTCGTTCATTTTTTATCTTTAATTACAATTCATTTCACCCTTTTATAGATCCCAAGTATATGACATGTGAAGAAAAAGTTAAGCAATCTAGAATATAAACATCTTCTCATTCTGAAATCCACCATTGCCTATGCTGCTAACTTCTTTCTTAACCTGGATGAATGGAATTGTTAGTACATTGGCTCGTGAATATCTTACTAGCAACTGAAAAGTCCTTAAGACATAGTGAAGCTTTATTGAATATTATGAATAAATGGAATAAGCTGTTGTTCCTACTTTATAACCTAAACTTAATTAATAGTTGGTTGTTTCTTTTCCTAGTTGCCAATCTAGATGCAGAGAGCTTCTTTCTCCTTATCTTTTTTTCTACTTATAGTAGTGACATATTCCTAAAAAACAACCTCTAAAACAGCCCAGCTGTCAGTCATCATGGGGAGGCTTGACAAGTTGCTCCAATGATTTTGGACAATTCTTACAACCACTTGGCGATCTACTCATTCAAGGGGTATGGATAAAAAAACTTGGATTATCTTAGCAATTGGTGCGGAATCATTTAGTCAGAACTGGCATCAGCCATACTTGATATCTGTAAATTACATGTCTAACTCTAAAATCAACTGATGTTGATCATAATTATTGATATTTTATTAGAAAACCATATATTATGTTTAGATTCATACGAGAACAGATTAAAACTATAATAGAAATGGGATAATATAAATCGTTTTCATCCACAAAACGAAAGGTTACACATTCATTTAGATATACAAAATCAGAAAAATCATAAGCAAAGGAATTAAAAATCTAGCAAGAAACCAAGAATGATGTACTGAAGGTGGACTGAAACATTGAAGATACATATGATACATGTGCATCTTACATCATTGTGACTTTGAAAAGCATATGATGGCCGTCCTCCACGAAGATCCCAAGCATAAATGATTCCTTGTTTACTTGCCCCAAATACAACCTAAGGATCAAATAAATAAATTTGATACTTAACAAAGTAGAAGATAGAAAGACAGATACATCTCAGATAATTAAAATATGATTGACACCCTTTGAGTCAGACCTGGCCTGTGGAAGACTGAAACAAGGGGTACACACATTTTCGTGATGGGTTGATAAGAATTTAATGAATTCCAGCATCAAGGGACATTATTTGTCTAATACTATAGCCAGCTAAAATGCTCAAAAGTTAACAAATGGTTTTATTTAATTTTCTTTATTAATATCTAGGGCTTTAGCATCTAATATACTAACAAGAAAAGTTAGATATCATTCTTTTGATTGGATTTCTATTGTAAGGAAGAAAAAGATGTAACAATTTATTCCCGAAAATTCCCAACAAAAATACACTGGAGATGAGACGATTATTCCTGAAAGATCCCAATAAAAACTACACATCTCCTTCTCTATCAAATCTGTCATAACCACTATCTACACTCCACAAAATTGTGCACGAAAAATAAGAACTATGAGTAGATCCACGAACCTGTAGAAAGACATTATGATCCCTTCTGGGAAAAGATTGATTTCTCAGATGGAAATATGGATATCAAAGTTAACCTAAAGTTCCAACCACTAAGAAATTATAAGAAAATCGTGTCATTTGATTGTCTTAAAAGAATGCTTGTTACCAGGTTTATGTGTTTGTATGCAATGTTATGCTACCTTCAAATAGCAGTGATCAACAATAATAATTAAACAGGCTAACCTTTGAATTTTATCAAAGATCAGTAAAGTTGATACGGTACATGGTCATTTAACAAAACATGGCATAAACATGGCATAAAACTCGAAATACCCATCATCTAATTACATACTCAAACATTAAAACATACTGAACAGAAAATTACATAAAATGGTATGATTTAGAGAAAAACAAGGATAAATTTATTATTACAAACCCGATCTTCCAAGTCCAATGCAATACTATTAAGTTGGCTATGTGAATTAGTCGTTAGCTCAAGACATGGAAAATTACTCAATCTCTTATCCCATATGTAAATAGCACCATCAAGACCAGAAGCAAGCAACCTACAAGAAGTAATTTGGCAGCCATCATAATTCATAAACAATAACAGGACATAATGGAAAGCATTAATTTTTATAATTCTACTGAAAGAACAATTCATTGTAGTACAAACACATAAATTCCATAGATTTCAATAAAAAATAATAGTGAAATTTAATGAGGATATTTCCAAAAGCTTCTAAAAGGTAGAGAAATTACTCTGAATGTTCGAAGAAAGTACATGTCTCCCCTTACCAAGGTGACCAAGATAGCATCCTGCAATTTCTCTTCATTCAACATAAATCCTCTTGTTCAATTCACTATATGATTAATTTGCATAAAATTAACTGGATCATGTAACAAATTAAGAAAGAAAACTAATTTAGGTAGAAAATTGTTGCTCAATAATATAAATATATTTCCTATATGCCATTAATAATGATGTATTACTATTCTGTATTTCAATTCTATCATCTTAAAAAAAAAGAATTCAGATAATAATACTATGCCATTAATAATGATATATTTCTTATTATTTCCCTCTCCAGTTGTTGGAAATAATAATACAGAATTCAAATAATACTAGCCATAAATTAAAAAACCAAACAACTAGAATTTGACATCTATTATAGAAATTTATATTCAATTTTTTCTACTGATTGGTATTATGGAGGCTAGCAATCATATAAAAGATGAGATCCAAGTGATTTAACCAGTTTAATGATGGTTTGATGAACCAAATGCAGCCGCTGGTAAGGCAACTGCACATCCTTTAAAAAGTTCAAAGCCCAGAATCAGGGCAAAATCATAAACAAGATGCAGTATGGAATAATGAATCCAGCATATTCTCCCCAAATTACAAGCCAAACGAAGTTCCAAACAAGCATTTAAAACCAAAGTAAACTTCAGTATGGTGTGTAATTTAGTACAAATGTCACCAACCTTGACTTGTCAGCTGAAGCAAACATTATTTCAGACAACCCATTGTAGAGTTCACAAGTATGATGAGAAAACTTTGATTTGCCTTTCTCTAACACCTATTTTATTGGCAAAAAAAAGGATCATAATGAAAAAGCTAGACATATATTTAAATAAAATAGGTATATGTGAAACTTTCATCATGACTGAACAGCTCCAAAGTCACTGAAAAAAATGACAGAAAATATGCAAAGTAGGAAATGCCAAAGTAATTATATTTATAAGTTTTATATGTAATGGTTTAAAAGAGATTCAATGACATCAATCAAAAAGGGAAAGGTAAAGAATGCTCAAAGACTCGAGGATCTCAAAAGAGGCAGGTTGAAGTTTAGACCAGGATTAGTTAACGCATGTTGAGCCATTATCTAAAGCAAAAACTAGTAAAAGATGCACAATGCTTACTTCAACAGGCTCAGACGAGATATAACCAATGTCAAAAAGCATGACTTTATCATGTTGTCTAGAAGCACAAGCTACCTGTGGAAGAAAAAATGGTTAGACTCCCGCAACCAAAAGAGAATATAGGTAAACGTCCTTAGAATGAAGTAATGACCACTTAACTTACTGTCTATTGGTGATAACATATAAACATAATCAACTTCATGGCAAGGTAATCTGCCAATATGCATCATAAAAACTAAACATAACAACAAATTCAGAAGAACATTCTGATCTAAATATGCTTATACATAGTACACAAATTCACAAAAAAAAATGCATAAATACAAATGCATCAAATAGGCTTGACAAAGAAGAACAAGAAGCAACTAAACTATTTCATGTAAACTATATAGGATTTGAATATATATTAGACTAAAACCACATCATATGTTTGCACATGAAGATTTTAGTTTAATTTGTATCCAACTCAATAGGAAAGAATATATCAGTGGACATACACCATGTATGAATTTCAAAATTTTCCACGTTTTCAGCACCTTATTTCAAAGGCTTTATTTTATGTTCTTTTTTTCAGAAAAATTGAAAAATAAGATATGAAGCTTGGTTCACAAACACTGTTTCGTTGTTTACTTAGTGAAAAAAAGTTTATTGTTTATGGGTAGCAAAAGTTTGCTACT
Source organism: Musa balbisiana (assembly GCA_004837865.1). Classification (NCBI taxonomy): domain Eukaryota; kingdom Viridiplantae; phylum Streptophyta; class Magnoliopsida; order Zingiberales; family Musaceae; genus Musa; species Musa balbisiana. Next base: position 35,331,595 of record CM017196.1, read on the forward strand.
TCCAAAAATTTATGAAACAAAACTAGAACCCTGTTGCCATATAGACTTCAAATATTTAGTCTAGGATAATTTCGACTCACTTGCTAAAGGTTAAGAATTTAAGACCTCATCCAATAAGTTTTGGTGGTGGAGTATTAGATTGACTTACCGAAGGTTAAGGGCTCGAAACGTTATCCAATAAATATTATATCTAAACTGTTGGAACTATACCCACTTACCAAATGTTGAGGGCTCAAAGGCTTGTCTGATAAATTTTGGTACTTAAAGGCCAAAGCCTTAGTTGAGTGGTGGTGTACCAGATCGACTTTGAGGATTAGACCCCTCATCTAACAATGAAGATTTCCACTAGCTTAGCTGATAAATAAGCACCTGGGGTTGAATCTTGTTTATCACTGACTCTTTGCAAAAAAACAATTATGAGATAAAGAGATTAAACAATTTTAAATACATGGACAAGCTAGTATTTACCAGTCCTGATGCAAACGGAGACATAGACTACCACTTTCTGGTGGTCCAGTCCAGTTTAATTTTTTCTAAAGCTCGGTCTTAGGGTTTTACATATAGACGTGGCTCCTAGACTCCCAACATTATAAGTGCATATGCTTAGGACCTCCCAGTACTCCTCTTTTCGTTGTTCTCCTCTCCTCCCCCCTCCCCTCTTCTCCTCCTTCCCTCAACTCTTCTTGGTACCACATTACATCCTGACATACCATGTGAGTCTGGAGCAAACTCAATGGGTTGGTGTATGAAATTACAATCCCTGATAGGTACTACTCTCAAATGCACCATTTTCTGTAGCTAGTGTATATATATATATATATATATATATATATATATATATATATATATATATATATATATATATATATATATATATATATATGTATATATATATATATATGTATATATATATATGTATATATATATGTATATATGTATATATATATATACATATATATACATATATACATATATATATACATATATATATATATATGTATGTATATATATATGTATATATATATATGTATATATATATATTATATATATATATATATATATATATGTATATATATATATATATGTATATATATATATATATGTATATATATATATAGTTTATCCACTATATTGTGCAGGAATAAAAGCCACAAGTAAAAATTCATCTACTAGTTGGAAATGCAAATGTTAGGTAACTTCAAATCAGCAAAAATCTTCAGTTACTTAGCTACTACAAGGAAAACACTAGCATTGGAAATAGTTGTAACTAAAAGGCACTTAAAAAAAGGACTACATCAACATCCTTCCACAAAACATGTGTTAGATCAGCAAAATCTTCCCTTGTTTGGCAATCATAAGGAAAACACTAGAATTAAAAATAGTTGTGACGAAAAGGCACTTCAAAAAAGATCTACGTCAACATCCTTATGCAAAACATATGTATTAGACAATTATTTAATTAAAACTGAAGGCACATATTACAAGATGCTTGTCATTTTCCAAGAACATGAAAAATTGTACTTGCATATCTATATCATGCAAACCTCATCTTGATTAGTCGGATTCCAGCGAACAGAATCTAATGCCTTGGAGGTATAAATATGGAGCAAATCCTTTGTCTCATTCTCCAATGAACCTATGTAGAAAACAAGGAATTTAGGGTCAACCTCATGTACATCTACTTTTTTAGAGAGCTGTGACAAAAAGACAGTGATTTGCCATCAAAATTCTATCTTTTGAGCATGTGTAATTTATATATTTTAATGGAATAGGAAACTCTTTCCATTCTGAAGGGATATAGCATGGGAGATGAATAATATAAAAACAAATTTTCTATGGATTAAGAATCCATTGAATAAGATATCAGACTTCTTGGGCGATATGAATAAATCGAACTTTGAGGAAATATGAAGGCTTCCAGACTTAATTTCTCTTTCCAACTGACTTCCTCTAAGGTTTATTTAATGTGTCAACCAAGTCCACCATCAACTTCAGTCCATTAGTCTTGACAGTAATATTACATGTCTATACAATAGGGTTAAACTTGCTAACTTGACATAATGTGAAGGAGAAAAATCTTTCTGATAAGCACAATAAAGCTCAAAAATCAAAATTTACAAATGACAGAAAACTTGACTTTTCAAGTAGTGATGTCAGACAACTTTTCTCGCCATCATTAATGCTAGGTTAGTAACTCAAGTTTTACCATGGAGCAGACTCAGGTTTACATCAAGATTGATCGACAAAAGGTGACAGACTTGATAACTAATAATATTTTATAACACTCAATGGTAAAAATTGATGTTTAGTAACCCAATTGAGATATACCCCAAAGTTCAAGTACTAATGGTATTTAGTAAATTTAACATATGAACATGCACCTATTATGTAAGTCACATGCTTTGTAAATTCACTATGACAAAACTGTTTTAAGAGCTAGCACATAAATGTAAACCACAATACATGCTACTTTGATAGTCTCTTTGTTTCTGTTTTTTTTCTTAACGGATGAAACATCTGAGAATGCAACCAGATAAGTGTAACAATATTTATTTGCTTTTGTTTCAAAATAAAAAAAATTTATTTGATTTAAAATGATCCGCATTGGATGAACATAACATGTGTACCACTTAACATTTATAAATAATCTTGTAATGGAAGCACCTTATGCCAATATAGAACATCCAACAATCGATTATGTTCATCATGGGAAGGAAGCTTACTTGACTTTGGACCATATATTGTACAGTACAAGGTTTCAAAGTCATGCACTGTTAAGCATCCTGTTTTTGTTACTGATGCAAGATAAATTCCCTGTGTAATTCAAGCACAAGATACATAATTATTAATATTTCACCTCAAAGGACAGAATGAGAATGGCATCAAAAAAGAATGAGGAGAGAAATAATTAAAAACAGGGAGAAGATAATAAATATTGCATATATATTGCCAGATCTGACAACAACATACAAGAATTTGACATTGAAAAGATTTAAGGTAAATAAACTAATACTATCAGTTTTTACTGATTTGCTCCACAATCATATGTTAGATATTGGTTATGCTGTGATTGATATTTCATAGAAATTGTTAAGAAAAATTATATTTTGGAATCTGATGATTGTAAGGTCAACCATTTGGCTCATTTTGTGGATATATGAAAGTGTTTAAAAAATTGATGAATATGCATGTATATGTGTGTGTCTGTCCAAGAGAAGTTTGAAAATTTTTGGGACCAATACTTTGGCCTATTTTGTTTTCTATATTTTGTGCTAGTGACTCACTCCTTCCTTCTCTTTATTTTCTTTCTTTTCTTCCTTTCACTACTTGTACTTATTTTATGTCCGTTGAATTTACCAGACTCCTTATATTTGCCTTGATTTTGAGAAGAATTTGTCTGACAATTAATATTCCATGTATGATGTACCTATAGATAAGTTGCGAAGATGAATTGAATAAAACTGGTAAAAAAAAAAATACAAGTAATTATCAGATCAGTTCATAAACTTAGGCAAATGTCAGTAGTAACCTTGGTGTCGAAGTCTAATCCAGAAGTCCCCTGCCTGTAAAAGCATTATGCACAAGTTAACAATCTATTGCATAGCAATATATCTTAATATCTTACAGGCTTATGTAAAGAGATACAAGTAAGAGGCTTATGCACCATTCTTCACAAGAAAAGAAAACTTATAATGGTTTCAATTTTCGAAAGGCAGCTTCATAGGGAAAAAGAAAAACTGAAGAACGTATTTTAAAAGTTTGATGAACTTTTAACTAATATTTAAAATCCTTGGGTACATAATGTAAAAAATTGTAAAGGCTTATCTTTATTTAGAAGCTATAAAAAAGTTCAAAGGCTCTTCTGATATTCCTTTTTTCCTTTTGCAGGGAGGAAAGGTGGTGTTGCCTAAAGACTCATGCCAATCTTTATCGCTACTACCCACAAACTCTTAAACTTGACTTTCCATATTCCTTAGTATACATCAGCCTCTTATACTTTCCATTTAAACATGGGTTATGCACTTGTAGAAACCGTAACATTTGTACTCAAACAAGGACTTCACATGATATCTAGCCTACTTCCATATGACACTATATTGTTGCCTATGGCTTATGTTTCACATAGACAATTAACAAAAAACTGCTTTTTAATTATTCATATCTTATTCAACTTTCTTGATCAGAGTGTAATGAGGAACAGTCATTTATCTGGACAAGTCTATGAAAAATTCCAAATCAAAAAATAAATACTTTAGGTTATTTACTAGTTGCCTTACAATGAGAAAATAGAATTTCCTATGTTGTGTACTGTGCATATGTCATCAATTGCATCATTGAACAATATAGTCATCTAAAAGAGGATCTTTATCAGTTTTTTAAATTAGATAAGCATATGAAATAACATAACTATGTTAGGGCAAAGGCATCACACTGAACATTTGCCGGCAAGCATCTGCATATTTCAAGAAATTTATATTCCAGAGAAGACCACTAATGAAAGGAACACATGATACGAAACCATGAATTAGATTGTGCATTGAATCTATATAAAAATAAAATCTTGAAAAAGAAAGAAAAACAAAAGCATGGACCTTAAATAAGAAACCGGCATGTCCAGATTTGCAACGTTAGCCATCCGTGCCATCTGAGAAAGCATAATGCCACTAATTATAAGGCACAAGCCCCAGAAAGCTTGTCACTACTAGAAATAGCAGAACTACAGTGTCATCATCCTTACGTGCGTCGGACAGCCATCAGGTTCGGTTCTGTAATTATGTTCGAAAATCCTGACCTACTCAAGAAAATGAGACGTGTAAAGATCCAATAACGAACAATTAGATCCAATAAACACACAAATATAAAGAGAAATAAAAGGACTCAAAAGATGAATTCGAGCGGGAAGCGAAGCACAAAGGGATCCAACAAAACCCAAGGGCTTCAAATTACCTCGGCAAGCGAATCAAGCAGAAGCTGAGAAGCTTGGCGCCGACAACAGAAAGGGACTCTTCCTTCGAGTTCGGCGAGCATCCGCTTCCAGTGAGGCCTTGACGCGTGAAAAGAAGCAAAATCCCCATGAAATCAGCTCGGGTAGGGCACAATTTGATCAAGAATTAAGGGAGATCCCTACTAGAAAGCAGGAACCGTGGGGACTGGAGGAGGGGGGTGAGGTCGTACCTGAGAGGAGGCTTAGGGTTTTGTTGAGGTGAGTGAACGGGCACGACGAACTTTTCCATGGAGGCGGCGAAGGGAGAAGACGGAGACCGGAGGGCCGAGTTATGTCCCCCGCGCTGTCGGGCTTCCCGCGCAATTATTTTTGTAGCTTTATATTCCATTTTTTTTCTTTTTCCTTTTCTATAAAACCTAAAGTGGCCCTCTTTTTTGTTTTCTTCACTTAAAATACTTCCAATATTTATTTTTATTTATTCTTCTTCCTTTGTGTAAATAGCATCCAACAAAGCATAAGATAAATGCAATACAAATCTCTCCATTGTATTATTTATATTATATACATAAGATCGAAAAAGACAGTGTACACAATTTTATTGCTAAAAAAACTATTTTTATAACTCAAACTGCTATGAAGTAAATTGCAAAAGAATAATTATATTTGGTTCCAAAATTTTTTCTCTCTTTCCTCATGATTTTAAGAATCAAATTGACTTCTTCCCTTGGAGGGATAAATAGAATACTAAAATTCAACTTCTCCAAATCTAGTCATCTTTTCCATGAATGATCAGCACTGCAAGGGAAGGAAACAATTTGTCTGAATTAAATTGGATTTACTTCACCTGTGCAAACAAATCATATTCCACGAGATTTGAGAGAGCGAAAACAACCCACAACACGCTCATTGCGGAACTCATTCCAGAGAGAACCTTTGGGATTTTCCAGCAGGAAGAAGCTCTTCTTCACTTAGATCACAGAGCTAATCAACAAAGACTGCATGCTCTTTACTTCATGTCCCTAATATGTTATATTGTGCTTGATCTCCGAGGAGGCACACTATGGCTTGCTTTTTCACCAAATTACATAGTTCATGCAGTAACTTAGTAATGCCTTCGATACATAAACAAGGTGAAAAGATTTTAATATTAGACAAGCATATAGCAGTATTAGAGAACATATTCCTGTTAACCATGTCATAATTTCTGAACTAAGACTAATCAGCACAACTCACACGCGACGTAAAGGCGCTTCAACTCGGTGTAGAAATAGAAGCAACTACAGAGACTGAAAAGACCAGCTCTCAACTCACTGAAACTACTCTGTGCAAAGGGTATGGTCACACCCAGCCGTTTGATTGGGAAATTTCATTGAACCTGAACGACACATCACCAGCAGTGTCCCTCTCAAACCCCGTCTCGAATGCATCAGCTGTCGATGGAGGTAACGGAAGAGAAATTGGTGTTGCAGCTTTATACTCTGTGAACTCATAAGCCGGTGGCTGCTCCCACATCAGAACATGTATTCGAATTGACTTCAGAGCATGCCTATGCAAGGAGAGCTTCTGGCTGATTGAGATGGTATCAAAGCAGCGAATTGCTCCAGCAGAAGACACCATCCAAGGGAGAACTTTTTCATTTGACACCCTTGAGATCACCAGCAGCTTGTCTGCATTTCTTGCTTGTCTGAACATATCTCGAAGCCCTGATCGTGTGGAAGCTGCTTCATCATCTGTATCGTCCACCGAGGAAATGTAGATGAAACCCTGCAAAAAATGAACCTCGAGTGAGGCTTTTGATCTCGCAACATCAACACAAGATGTGCTTCGAGTGGGTACTAAAATCGCTGCAAGGTATGTGTTACTATCACAAAGAAGAAAGTTGATGGATGGAACCAAGTGATCACAAGCTACACCTATCAAGAACAACAATAGATTAATGGTGAGACGTTTAGCAAACCTCTTCGGTGCAACTGATCGCAAATCCCAGTTTCGTATCACCTTCTTGAAGTTTAATATCTACTGCCAATTCCCCAGCAGCTGGGGTGAACCAAAGCCTAACTGCCCTGACCACTCCAATGTCAACCCCATGGTAGTCCTCAAACCCATAGAGGCTAACGTTTGCAAGATTTGAAAGATCCGATAATGATCCACTGTTCACGGTTGCAGATGCTGTCTCACCAGATATCTGTAACAGGAAAACATGACCTATTAAGTACAAATCGACAAAGATTCTACAACTCCCCAGTGCAAATCATTTCGATATATCCATGTCTCATGAAAGGGGCATAAAAGATGCTTAACTCACTCTGCTAGAGAAGTTCTTCACCTTAGATCTATATTGAAGCCTTTGCAAAGATTACCTTGGTTAAGAGAGCCTCAGTCTGGACATTCATGAATTCAATGGGGACACCTGAAGCCTGAGAAGCGAAGAGCCAAGTGTTTGCACGGGCCAAGGTGTCCTCAAGGCAATTGTAACGAGAAGCAACCAGGTCCAGCGCCTTTGGAAGTACCAGCATTGAGAGGAAGCAGCTTGAGTTGGGCACTGGAAGAAATTCCTTCATCTTTTTTTCCCAATTGTACGGTACATATCCATCCTGAACCTTGGCAGTGCTCAGTGCACAGACCACCCTCGAGCTCCTTGAGCCTTATAAGTAAGTAAGATATTAGTGGTTGTTTGAGAAAAATGAGAAGTCAGGAAGCTGATTTCCATGAGACAACAAAAATAATTGTTATTTACGGCACGGGCAGCTCCTCTAATCAGTTATGATCCACATGGCAAAGTCAACCATTTGAGGAGTCAAATGGAATTCTTATATAAATTAATCAATGAAATCAGACTATAGATTGGTTAGAGGCAAATTTTGCATATCAGACCAATGCAATAACATATCTCTTTATGGATCTAGGCATCTTTGCTTGATTAGACTTGATATTGCTTAGATGTTTTGATGGTAGAATACTAAATTACACACGAAAAGTGATCACTTGATAAATATATCTCCTCAGGTAATTCAAGAAAATGCATTTAGAATATTAGACAAACAAATCCTCCATCATTGTTTCATATATTTTTTACGAATCCATATCAAAAGGTTGATAAATTAAAATGATCTAAACTACAGTATAAGCAATGAGGCTTACTCTCTCACATAACCCTTCCTACCATATAGAACTTAACTTTGGAAACATACCAACAAAGATTCTTGCATTAACAAGTAATCATCTGATAACAACAGGTAAGATCCATGAGAGTGAGGATACTTCAACTTATGTGTTCAACCAGATACAATCACTTTGACTGGCCTATGTCAATTATCCCATAAAAGTTTAGTCAAAGGAGGTTGATCCAATGAGCCAGCAACCAGGAAGGAATCTTGTAGCTGTTTCACATGGTAAGCAAATAATACACATAAGCAAGCTTAGGGATGCAACGGGATCCAATAAAATACCAAGCATGAAAGTGACTTGCAGAGCCACCTTCATGTAATCCAAGATCATGCATCAAGGAAGCAACTCTCACTTAAAGCTACACCATATTAAATCTGTTTTCAGCTCTTAACTCATTAAGAATCAGACAAGTCAAAAGATGTGTCCGCATCGCATCCACACAACTATTGAACTGGTGGCAAGAGGTTAATAATTAATTGAGGAGCTACCTCTGAAAAAAATAAACTATAGCCTTAAAATAATCTACTAAGTTCTTTTCTATCAGATGTTTGTAAGTGAAGCCAACTTGGTGCATTTTAATTACAGAACAAACTCGTTGTCGGCTTGAAACAAATAACATTCTTAAGGTTTCTTTTTAATGATAGCAGAATTTATCACAAAATCCCATGACTCCTAAATCTAAGAAGTCCTGCCTCTACTGCATGTCCTTTTCTAAGATCTACAGGCTTTTTTCCAATTCTATCATAGCCAGCACCAACGAACACCATCTTAATTACTTGAATGACAAGCTAGTAGAACTCAGATTTCCTGTATAAACCCTGCTGGTAGTCGAAATCAATTTGAGTACTGCTTGCAGATTCGGTGAGAACCGCCATCCTACAATGGTAGGAGACTATCAAGTCTTACAAACCAACATAATCCTTCTCCCGCTTCCGAGGACTGTTAGGGATGTCACAACAATCTCTACGGGTCCATATAAAAGGATCGTCGAGAACAAAAATGCGAACTTGGAAAATCGACTCTGTGCCCACAATTAACAGTAATTTCCGTGCCAAAGCAAATAGGGAGAGGGGGTGAGAGGAGGAGGAGGTCGAAGGCCACACCTTGCAACGCCACGCACTCGCTCACCATGCGGTCGACGAACCCGACGGCGTAGTTGGGGTCGCGAATGGAGCGGAGCACGTACTGGCGCCGCCCGGCCGGACTCTGGGGCACGATGCAGGCCTGGAGCTCCGCCGCCTCGCCGCCACATCGCCGTATCCTCACGTCGATGGACGTGTCCCCGCGCTTGAACGCCGAGTGGAGCAGCTTCTGGACCCCGCTCCTCCCGCCCTTGAACGGGGAGTGGACGGCGGGGGACCCCCCGATCTTGATCTCTTCCACCACGTCCCCGGTCTGCAGCATGTCCCCACCCCACTCCTCCGCCTTGGAGCTCCCCGCCACGCACTCGATCGCCACCACCGGCCCCCGCTCCGACGACTGGGGGTGGTCCATTCGCGTCAACCCTGCTCCCTCTCGCTACACCAATCTTCCCACAGGGGAAGTGTCAAATCGATTATCCTCAAGAAATTCGGAGGGACCTCAGCGAAAAGATGCGACCTTGACGGCTTTCAAGGGTCGCCGGAACGATAAAATTTGCAGCTTTGCGTGATTGGCGGTCTCAGTACGTGGAATCCTCCTGAAGCTTCGGTATTGAATCCCAGAGAATGAGGAAAAAAGATACAAGTTCTCCAAGTAGGAGAGGAACAAGGGAAAGAAGACGACGACGTAAGACCAAGAGGCCTTCCGCATGAGAGACTATTCGAATCGAATTCAGAGAGAGAGAGAAAGGACGGCGCAGCCAGTTGGCTTTATTGGAGGCAAAATTAGACGCAGGGATATAAATGAGGACGGCCGTGGAAGTCAAGGGCGTAAGTGGGGTTATGAAGCGGAAGTTCCCTGTCTCCCGAGGAGCAGGAGACACCATTCTACCTCTCACAAACGTTCCACGTCCCACACCAGCGTGTCATGTCAGGATTTTTTGAAGGCACAAAGGCGGAGGAGATGGCGTCTCGTGGCTTGCCCGAGGTACACGGTTTGGGTGAAAGAATGGCGGCCGCCGGCGAGCCCCGCGGCTTCTAGAAGGCAAAACGATCGGAAGCTTTACTTACGACGGAGGGGGACCTGCTATTTCCTTCCCCACATGCGGGCCAACGGTGCAGGATCCAGCGAACGGGGCAAACGGACGGTGGATCGCCGACATGTACGAGGCGGCTGACCTGCTGCCGGTGGAACTCACTTGTCTCTTATGAAACAGGGAACACGGTTCCTTCTCGCTAGCCGTCGATGGGCCCCACTTCATTGATGACGAGCTGGTGTGGGCCCACCCGGTTTCTGAAGGCCAGCAGCGTGCTGCCTGCATCGGGCCAGACAGGCGAACCGCACCTTGTCAATCAACATTGTAATGGTCCTGTAAACAGCAGCAGAAAGAAAGAAGAGGAAAAATAATGACAAGAAATAATACATTCAACAGTTCCTCTCTTAATTGACATTTAAAAATATAGTATATCAAGAAATAATATATTCAACATTGATCCTCTTGATTGACATTTAAAAATAAGAAAATTGATGGAGATTAATGAGCATTGCACAGTTTGCATTAGAGTCTGCACCTGAAAATTGTTCAGCAATAACATATGACAAATAAAATTTTAGAACTCTCAGTATGTTGAATCTTTTCTTAAATAGAGTAAACAAGTTTGTGTTGGCTTTCAGCTGCAGAGCCATAAAACTGTATACAAAATTGATAATTCCACCCAGTGCCTACATATCATCAATGCTTCCTCTTCAAGTACCTGCTCCTGTTGATCAATAAGACAGACACAAGAAATCAAAAACACACTTAAAAACTATAGATAGATACAAAAAATCAGAAATACTGTAAAATTGCTTTAATTTGACATGATAAAAGGAAGAGAACATGGCAAAAGCAATTAGAGATAGATAAATCTGTAATTTTCTTACATACTTCATGTACATTTCACAGAATATAAACTTGAATGTCATCAATAGCTTTTCAACATAACCAATTAAACAGTTAGATAAGCAGCAACATCTGAATGCATATCCAACAATAGGATGCCTCAGTACAAAGATATTGTAAGTGCCATGTTGGTCCTGTATTCAGCACTTTACATAGTCAACATATTAGCCTAGCGTTCACTCATTGGATATGTTGGTGATCAAATATTAGTTAAAAAACGACTACAACTCTTAGTCCATGCAAATTTTACTTCTGAATATTGGCAAATTTAATGATTTTTATGGTGTTCCATTCAGCTGGTTAATTAACAGAAACAAAACATGTATGATCAAAATCAATCTAATTGACAGGAATCTATTAACAAAGAGGATTTAGTCCTATGGAAAGAGAGATCATTCTGAACATTAACATGTTTTATGAACCAAAAGAAGCATTTTAATCCTCTTGAAAGAAAGATTATTCTGGGTTAAAAAAGATCATTCTGAACATTTACATATGTTTATGAACCAAATGGAAAGCTGTGAAGATGATTCAAATAAGACAGATGTTACATGCAATATAGCACAACACAAAGCATTCGTAACAGTATTTGATGTAAATAAAACTGGTCTGAGTACTTTGGTTAAGTCTAAGGCAATAAGAGATAGACAAGTGCAACAATGGGATTCTGAATACCACACTGGACCACATATTGCATGATTGCTAGGACAAACAATAAAAATGATGATGACGTAGAAAGAATGTAAATTGAACTTCCATGCATGGTTCGTCTTATCGGTCCGTACCAATGTATCGACCGGATATCGATACAATACGTATCAACGTATCAACACATTATACAGTGGGGCATATAAACAAAATGACATGTACCACTCATACCGATCCCCTATCGGACCAGTACATACTGTTTGTACCGAGCGATACATCGTGGTACGACGAACCTTGCTTCCATGCATAAGCAAAGATATATAAAGCCAAGAAAGAAATCTTTTACCCTATTGACATTAATATTTAGGTCCATCTCATTTTTGAAGAGGTGTAATTTGCTTTCTGGTGAGCAGCCCTTCTGTTTCTCTTGGAATCTTCACTAAAATGCACAATTCGTCTCTGTCTTAATGCAGAAGCTGGTTCAGATCTCTGAATCCTTTGGTTCTCTTTAAGAGGACTAATAAATTGTTGCTTTAGAGACCCATCATTTGATTTGTTCAAGGGAATTAAATGCTCCACTGAGGATGGGCTTATAATTTCAGCCATTCTAATGTCATGATGCTGAGGATTATCCTCAGCAACAGAACGTTGAGAATGGTATTGTTTGCTGGTCATAGGAGAATCCGGGTCAGAAGATGATGGACTAGTACTACTCATGTCATACAGGATATTATTTGCCATGACTGGCGGCTGCAGATTGCTAGTGTCCAAAGCAGTAGAAGAACTTCTCCGGAGCCTTGTAAGCTCAACAACCTACATTAGATTTTTAATGCCATTAGTTAATCAGTGGAAACTATAATGGCAGTGAATTTCATAATTTCGGAAAGCTATTCTACCTGTTTCTCGAGAACAGCCTTATCTTTCTTCAGTTTGGAGATCACCAAGTTCTTCCTTCTTATGATTTCTTCAAGTTCCGTTATCCTCTATTGGGAAAAAAAATTGAGTTATCACAGTATAATTCTCCTGCACTCTTTCAAAACACGAGAATCACCTTACAGTCAGAAGCCCTAAATGCATCAACAGCAATAGCTAATTCCTTTATTTTTGCATCCTTCTCTTCACACTCCTTGCGAAGGTTATAGAACTCTTGCTCTGATGCTAATGCACTTAGCTGAAAGCAATTCAAGTACCAAATTTATATGAGGAAGATTATTTGATTTCATTGAGACATGTTTAGGTAAACCTCTGACCAGTAATATAATCATTCACAAATAAATTGATTACAACAAGTTATGTGTCATTCCATGAGCAAGCTAATCATTAAAATGTGGTATAGTAAATCCTCATGCAATCAAACTTCTTTTCTCACAGAAATTCGTTACTGTATTCACCTTTTTTCTCTCTCAAGAGAGTTCAAAGTTAAGCTAATGTCTACAGACAAACAGGGAAACTTAGGAGCTAAGATGCTGATTCTTTAAGCTTTACAACAAATAGACTTCAATCATGTCTTTTTTTCTCCATATAGTAAATGATAACCCAGATAACTTTGATTGAAATCAAGTACCACATTACCAATAGGTATACGGAAATGTTTGGGAGTTCATCACCTGAAAGTCTACAGAAGATGTAACACTCCAATTAAAATCAGACAAATCAGACATCCGACGCTCTTCTTGCTCCGTTGGGATCAAATTATCTGCGTTGAAGGCCTCCTCTTTTGCAGACTCTATCCCAGTGGCATCCTGTGCGACAAGATAATGTGTTACACCAAATAACAACAGATTTGCTTTTACATGTAGCAAAATTCATTTTTGGCTAGACATGTACTTTCCCTCCATGTAGCCCACTTGATACGTGTCTACAAAGAGGCAAACTTCCACTCTCAGGGTTAAACTCCAGCAGTGAAGTCCTAGAACCGCAAAATTGAGATGCAACTTGTATTTGTTTCACCTCAGCATTGAATTGATCATTCTCCAATGAAAGCCCCGAAATGCATTTGACTGGTTGATCCTGAAGGGAGTTCATCTGCTCACATAAATTATCAAGCTTCTGCTGCATGCTGAGGAGCACCTGGTCCTGGTTCATCAAGAGAAAAACAATACATTTATTCTTTGCAAATTCAGTAAACAAATAGACATTTTGAGAAAGTTCATTACAAAGAAAGGTAGTTTGTTAGGAATTAGGATGAGTAGAAATTCTAATACTAAAAATTTCAAGGAAAAGAAAACCCATGCTACAAAGTCATTCAAGAAAAGAACAGATGTTTCAGGTATTACACACAACTAGCTGAGAATATGATGCCTTCTGATATAGACATATAAAAAGGAAGTATATTGTTTCATTAGAGAAAAGATATTTTGCAACACAATAGCCATCAAAGCCCTTCTTTTCCTACTCATCCTAAACACAGAGTTGGAAGGTTCAAAAAGTTCATAAAGTACAAAAGATGGGGTCTTGATTACAAGAAGTATTTCCGGATGATGATAAAAAGTTTCACTTTTTTAATTTTTTTTAAAAAAGAACTCTGGGACTGTAAAAAGGAATTCTTTTTCCTTTTTCATCTCCTGATCTCAAGATGGGACATCAAAAGCTGCAACTTTTTTTCTCTCCCAGATCAAATTCCACTGCAAACAGTAACTAGAAGCCCTTTGATCAAATATCAAGCAAGTAAACATAAGTGACCATGTTTTCCATTCAATCAAAACGAGATGTCGACAATAAGCGGAAAGTGTAAGCTTTAACCCTATTCGAACAAGCACTCACCCTTAGTTCTACGGATCTCTGAAACTGTTCGATCTGCCGAGCCCTCTTCGAGTTGTAAGCGGCTGCCGCGACGACGGCGACAACGAGGACCCGATGGAGAGGGCTAAAGAGATCCCATGCCACCGCTTCATCAGCGCTCAAGCCGCCTCCGATTGCGCCGGCCGATGTGGCCTCCTCTGCGCCGACGAGGCGGCCCTGGAGCGAGACCCAAGCGATCTTCTTCAGCACCGGCCGGCTCGGCTCTTCGAAACAGCCAGAGAGGCGGCGAGGGGAGGGGGAGACGAGGTGGGCAAGCGAGACACGCGCCGGCGTCGGAGCGCCCGGGCCGCGGCTGGACGCGTACTCGCCGCCGTCCATCGTGCGATGGGCGGCGCAGATGGAGCGGAGAAGGGCGGTTCGAGCTCAGACTGGAAAATTTCAAACCTTTAATTGTGCGCGACGGTAAAAGAAGGGCGGACTCGGGAATTCCGACAACGAAAACAAGTTTACCTACCTTGCCTACCATCTATTTCACTAGTCAAATTAGGGTCCCTATTATGGGACCCCATATCTCCTCACCGAATCCCTTCCGGTAGCGGAACGGGTGCGTCGCACTTCCAAATGGAAGTTCGATGGAATAGATCTAATCTCGACCGTCCATTAAAGTCCAGTTGGCTGGCATTCCAAAAGTGATCGATCGGACGAAATGCACAGATGGAGTGAGAGCAATCGCTGTGCACTTCGTGCCCCAAAAATTGGCACGAAGGCATAAATGTGAACGAGTAGGGCTAATTAAAAGGACAAACATGCACTAATATTGGAGTTTAGGATCCACAGGATACGTTTCTTTCTATTTTTCATGTCAAATAATTACCTTTTATTATTGTTACTTATTATTGTTGTTGGTGTTTGTAATGACATATTTTTCATTGATATTTAGATTTCTTTCTTATTCTATCCATATTCTTAACTAGACCTAACGAAGCACGTCTAATTTTAATTTGGTTTGGAATCATGAATCGTAAGACCGATTCGATTTTGACCGATTCAATTTTGACTCTAACTAAACTATGGTCAGGATTATTCTCAGCACGCTAATTATCTACTTAGTTTCGTAATGCAATTATCATCGATGAGTTATACTGGCAATCCCACGTCAACTCTTGTGGTCTGAGATGAAGGAAAACATTAGATTCCTTCTTCACAAAGGTATTCGAAGCAAGGGAAAGTGAATAGGAAGAAAGAGCCTTGTTGCTGAGGACGTGGCCATCACTGCCACCAACAGTGGAATTGAAGGAAAGGAAGGCCTCCTTTTGTTTGTTGAACGGCAAGCAATTCTTTTGTTGGATACAGCTGCCTCCGACCACCTCCCCGCCCTTTCCGTTCTCTGCTCTCATCATCTTCATCTTCTCGACAGAAGACCAAGAGCAGTTGCATCAATGGCTTCTTTCATCCTCTTCTCGTAGAGACAAGTGTGCCAACCTTTGCTTGGATAATGCAAGCATCATTGGACGCAGGAAACAAAGTAATACATGAGTTTAATCGATCGGCTCAGTTCTATTCAATGATTGATAAGCGTCTTCTCTGCTTCAATGGAGTTTCCTCCAGTAAGCAAAAAGCTTTATCCCAGCTAAGACAAATCTAGTCTGAAAAGTCAATGCCATTTCCAAGTCTTTAGCAACCTCTCGCTCCTGATTTCGAGTTCAAGTAAGAATTTTGATTGCTGGACAAACAGGTGCAGCTCGCCCTGCCTTCCGTCAGCGTCTTGCAACAGCAGCCAACAGTAAAATCAAATCAACGAGAAGCCAGGTTAAGATTCTACAAGAACATCATGGTTCATGAGAAGGATACCTTGACTTGTTTCTGGAGATCCTTGATGTAGTCAACGGCCAAATCTAGCATGTCGGCAGTGTTGGTTTGCTTCAAATTCATGAACACGAGTGAGGGAAGTGCAGGATGTGGTTGTTACTGTCAAGATCGTGCTGCTGTTGCATCGGAAGTGAGACTTACCTTGTCCATGTTAGGAACAACCTCCTGTAGCTTCTTCATCCTTTCGCTGATCTTAGTCCTCCTCACCTGATCAAATCCATGTTTAAATGAGCACCTGAGGCAACGAAAGCTTATGAATGGAAAGAGCAGGGGAAGCAGCAACCCGCTCGGCGATGCTTCGCGGGTGGGTGGCGCAGCCCCGTTTAGCTCTGATTCTGCAGGGGACTGCGTCCTGAAACCGTAGAAAGTTCTCGACGGCGGCCATCTCCGACGAGGTCTTGGGCAAGCTGAGCTGATGTGTGACACCCGAGACATGGTTCCTCACCTCCCCCTTCTGTTCAGGATCAAATGCAGAATTGTTGCGGCCAGAGAAGCTGATCGATAGAATGAAGCAGGCTAAGCAGAAGTACCTGAGGCTCTGAGTGGTTGAGACCGGCGCCTGTCTTGTCCTCCCCCTCACTGCCTTTTCTCGACCCTGCAAAGCTGTTTGCAGAAAGCAGAGAGGTCTCTTCCCAACCAGGCATGTAACACCCGCTCTCTTCGTGATTACCGCGGCCGAACTCCTCGCTCCCCGTCTCAGAGATCCGAGACATCAAGGAGCTTTGTCTCTTTCCTAAGCTTAACTGATGACCCCTAAACCTTTTTGCTGCATCACCCATGGGAGGAAGACCCTCATTTCTGAAACCACGCAGATCCCTCATCATAGGATAGCCTACAGATGCAATGAAAGAAGACCAATAGCAACACGAGATGAGATTTTCTAGGACCCAACTCTTAGAGTCGTTGACTATCTACTATTGCGTTAGCAATTCAGTTCTTTTCCTCACGCAACGGAGGAAGAAATTTCTACTCCTTGTTCCCGTTACCAGAGCTTTGGCAGAGTTCCATTTCAGGTTCTTGTAGAACGCAGTCCATATCAGAAACAATCCGCAAACACGAATCGTGCCAAGCAAAACGAAATTTTTCGCATGGTTTTTGTCCAAAAGAGGAACATTTTTGATGAATTTGAAGTGGAAGAGAGATTGTTACCATTGTGAGATGAGACGATAGCGGGTGAGCTGCTCTGGCGAGTGAGGTTGGCGAAGCTTCTGCCACCTCCGTTCTCGTGTTGTTCCACCTCCGCCAGCATCGAACCCATCGTCCGGTATGAGATGTCTGACAAGCTATGATTCGGCATCTGCAACGGCTGCTGCGTGTGATGATACGTCATCGGCAGAGCAGAGGAGGACGCAACCTTATGTTGAGGGCTGACCTTCTCCCCCGATGGCGGTGGCCGCCAGAACTGAGGCCTCCTCTGGCAGTCAACGGTATCGACAACCGAGGGCTCGTCGGTCTCGGCGCCGTAGGGTCTTGCGGGGAGGAAGTCCTCACAGAGTTCTTCGAACAACGAGCTCGGAGCGGATCGGAACCGGAGGAGACCGGGGCTCACCTGCTCCTGTTGTGCTGGTGGATGGTGGAGGAGCACGTGGAGGCCCGCCGACTCGGGTTCCTCCTTCCGGTGGCCACCGAGAGGCGCGGCAGGCGGATAAGCCAGGTCGAGATCCTTCGACGTCGCCGTTGCCGGAGGAGCTCCGTACATAACTACTTCCTCCTCCTCCTTTCTGCTCCAAGTCACGCACCTTCTTCTTCAGCTCAATCTGTCTCTAAGCTTCTGTAACGATCTGCAGCTGCAGCCGCTTAACACGTACAGATCGGAAGCAGAGCAGGAATCGAAACCTGAAGCTTCCACCCGATCGCCGTCGAAGAACCTCCAAAAAAGCAATTTTTTTTGCTCGAAACCTTCCAAAGACTCCGACAAATTAACTCCTAAATCTTCCGCAGCTCCAAATCCGATAAATGAACGAGAAAGAGTGGGGAGAAGACAGAATCTTCCGTCAGAAATTTGTGGAGTCGCTCCTCTTCTTTTTATAATCACATATCTCTGCCATCGAAAACAAAACAAAGGTTTTCGGCTTGCGCTGCTATTTATACAGTCAAAGTGACGAAAATGCCCATAATATCGTAAGAAGCTTCAGTGTACGGCCTGTCTCGGTTTCAGTGCCCCCACATATGAATTGCCAAAAATGTCCCGAAGTGATCTAAATGACAATTAAAGCAGAAAAAAGGGAATAAAAAGAACCATTCAAAAGATCACGTGCCGATTCCGTTACTATTCTTTGGATATTGAGAGGAAGATTTTGTGCTTCACAGAAAGGATTCTCTTGAGAAGATATAAAAGTGTATTTAAATTATATTGTAGGATATCAAATTATGAACACGAAAAGGGATCTTTTCAGAAAATTGTTGTATTGAGTTGAATGGTGTAACGTTTGTTTTCAGTTATTTTACTTGTATTATCACCAAATTTCAGTATTTGCAAACGATTGGAAGGCATGCAGAATGGTTTTATTGAGATTCTCAAAAGCTTTTTCCCCATATTTATCTTCCGAATGATAATATAATTTACCCTGCAATTTTATTTACCCTTGCAAGTATGCTTTGCATAGTCTCAGGCTTTATAATTAGAGTCCTGATTGAACTCAAAAATATACAATATATTGGGTGATTTTTTTATAATTTTTTTATTTATTTGGCATAAAATGGATCTCTTTTATTTTTTTTTTCAAATAATGTTTCTTTTTTTTGTAATTTTATAAATGTCCTTCCTTTCCTTGCTCGTCATCTTCGTCCAATTACCTTTGTGCGATGTTGATTATCCTTCCCCACTCGTTATATAGAGGGGGTGACCATTAGGGTGACGGGTGCTCGAGGCGACAAAGAAGGGAAGATTATCGAGGTCGCAAGAGTGATTGCAAAGGAAGAAAGGTAATCGAGACCTCACCACCTCTATGTGGTGTTGTTCACCCTTCCCCAGTCACCTCTATGAAGGGCAAAGGTGGTAGGTAGGGAAGGGCGTTGGGAGCAGATGATTAAGGATAGCATTTGAATGCGACATTAGGGGCAAAAGCCACGAGGCCTTGTGGTGACAGTAGGGAGCAAAGACGATGCATGATTGGCATCACAGAAGTGGTGGGGCCTTGTGATGAGACAAAAATGAGGAAGGAAAGGAAAAAACATTTACAAGATTATAAAATATAAGGGTACTATTTGAAAAAGACAAAAACTAGAGACATCTTTTGAGAAAAAATTAAAAAAGCGAGACTTGTTTGTTTATTCCATTTTAAATTTTATTTTTCAAGAATCTAATCATCGGGAGGTCGTTGCTAATGTTCTTCAAGCTTGATAGTAATCTATTGGACACGTGATTATCATATAAGATCTAAATCACTCTTCATTCCCTCATTTGTCTATATCTGAAAAGATAAAAAAAAATTTCATCTATTATCACAAAAAAGATAATTATAAGATTCATTCTCTGAGAAAGATAATCATAAACTCCTTCCTCATCCTCTAAAGTATAAAAAGACATCTTAAACCCAATGCAAGAGACTTTTTTAAACTACTCAAATACACATTTAAGGGTTTTGGATTACTAACTTAAGCATTGAATGAACTAGGTCGGGAAACCTCTCTTGACCTTAGTCTTCATGCATATGATATCTTAAGAGTATAGTATTTCTCTTGACCTTAGTCTTCATGCATATGATATCTTAAGAGTATAGTATTTTTATCTTGGAGACATTTTCAGAGTATTCTGCATATATGGGTTTGGACTACGTAGGTTGACCAAGACGTTAACGATATTTTTTCTTAATATTTTGGTGATAGAATGAGAGTCTGATGTCGCAAAAATATTTATTTACTCTCTCAATGAATGCTCAAGTGAGGAGGCCCTTTCCGCATGTAGATGCATCCACCAATACCTAAACGCTAACATGATATAGGCGTTTATTTAACGACCCAAGCCTCTCACCCTTGGATGCAACCTTGAGCAATCTACTCTTCCTTGCTGAGGTATTCTTGAACCTCACTTAGTAGGTGCAGATGTTAATGGGTATGATGCAAGTTATTATTCCACTCTTGCCCCAACTAGCCTAACAAGCAATATTACTATCTCAATTGTGGTCAGCAACTCAACTGTCATTGGCACTAGTAACTAATAAAAGACCTCAATAAGATAAAAGGGGATAGTGAAGTAATACCATGCCCCGGTTCATAGATAAGATATCTTTGTTCGACTAATAATCCTTCCTGATGGCAAAGACTGAGGACATTGACCATGGCATCTTGTTCGACCACCACAGCCCTGAGCTAATGTCAACCAAGACATCAGGGGCGACGATAGTGGAAAGTTCATCGCCCTTGACTAACTCTTCAAGTGCATCGATGATAGTCACAACAGCGACATTATTAAAAGCGATGGCTATGACTAACTCCCTCAAAGGTGGCACCGATGACTACTTAGCTTTCTACCTCCATCTCTTTTGTCCTTGTTTTCACTGATCTCTCAAACAACATGAAGAAGCACTAAAAACTATCACCACCACTTGGCCTACTTAGTCACCATAACTCTTAAGCTAATGCCAATTAGGACTTCGAAGGCGGAGGTGATGGAAAGTCCATCACCCTTGGCTAGCTCTTCAAGTATGTTGGTGATACTCATAATAAGGACGTTGCCAAGAGCAATGGCTATGCCTTCTCAGAGTATCACGTCCTCGAGCTTGATGTCTTTGCCCTCAGAGCATAAAGAAGCACCAAAAGTTATCGCTTTTATGTAAGAATAACCTCGCCATCAACCCCATGGTCGCCCTTAGGCCACCGAAGGCAATCTTCAAGATTGAGACGATGTTGGATTCCATCTATAGCGAGGTGAGGGAAGCAAGGATCTTCATAACGTTAAGGACAAATGGCTTTTCCAAATCCACCTTGATTGATGCTCTCACAAATCGCATCGTGCGGGAGAGCCTATAAGGTCCCATCACCCTTAATGGCGAGAAGCTTGAGGGGTGACTCCTTGAGATGATCTCCGCTTATGTCATGAAGGATGACCTCCTACACCCCATGCTCACCATGGACGATGTTGAGAAAACTATGGTAGCATCACATGTGTTGCGAAAGAACATAAAACAAAAAATCTCATATTTCCTGCAGAAAAAGTTTCTCATCGTCGTGTGAAGATTGATGTATAAAAACCCACAAAATTAAAAGTTACATGTATATAAAAGATATATTACCTAGAGAGATTGTATATTCCTGATAACTTATACATCTGTGAGAGAGGGTGAAGAAGGTCAATTGTCTTCTCTAGTGGTGATCCACATAGTAGATGCAGTGAAGATGCTCCTCAAATTGCCGCACAATCTTTCCCTCAAATTTATAGAGGTCCTTGTCAACTTAACCCTAATGGGTCATGCCCTATTTGGTACTGGATCTCCATCCAACCACCCAAGTCTCTTAGATTAATAAATCTTTACCCAATAATATCTCATTGGATCTTATTCACAAGATCCAATAATTTAGGGGCTTATTAGATATCCAATAAGATATGAACTCCAGTGGATATCTCATATTCAAATCTTTACTCCTCGTAACACCTACCATATGTGTGTGACTCTCTAAGCCTAATATCGAGTTAGCCATGAGTTATACCTACTATAACTTTTTATGACTCGATGAATTATTATCTCTTATAATAATTCACTCACTCATCAACTACGGATGCATTTGGCCACTACGTCGCGATCCCTAGACGAGACAAAGGAATCCAATCCATTGGACCTCTTTGTCCTCAGCTACCGTATATTTATTATCTCTCATCTATCTAATATCCCAAAGATCGTATATTGGGCATGGTGTTGTCAAGCTCATACAGTTTCTACTTGAGTCTCACTCTAATTAGATTTTTTCAAAGAACTCTTTCTCTCTCAATCTGAATAACCATAGTTAAGGATTTACCTGAGCAAACAGATAAGTACTCATATATGAAATCTTTAGTGTCTTAAGTTTAAGAACCAAATACATCATTAGGATGACGAAATCATTATTTAACAATGAAGTATCATCAACCATCCAGCATTCCGTGAACGGATCGATCAATGAATTTATTCTCCAATAAGTACATGCATTATATCCCGAGTATCCCCACATAAGCAACTATAAGATCAATCACCTCCATCATATGGACGGGTATATAGCACACTAATTTGTCTGATTATCTCGATGCCTCTATTGAGTAATCTACAACTGGGATCATTTGGGGTTTGTGCTTATAGACGAATCGGTCTTATTATCACAATCTCATCATGATTTGATTCCCATTGCACAGATCTATAAACATCACAATATATGCAAAACGTAAGATAAAGTGAGAAAATATCAATAAATAATAATAATAATAAGGAGTGTATGTCATGTCACATATGTCATCACTCGTGTGATTGACTTGCATGACACTTATGACTAGCAGAAGAGACTCTAATGTTCTTTGTGGAGTTCCAACTATTATGGTCGAGAAAACCCAACTCGCATAAAGAGAAATTTACCACAATGGGAGAACCCAAAATTTGCCATAGCAGAGGGAGGACTTAGAGCCTACTATGGTGAGAGGACTTGAAATCCATCATGATAGAGTGAGGACCCGAAATTTATCACAATCGAGGGAGGACTTGAAATCTGCCACAACAAAGGGAGGATTTAAAATTTGCCATAATAAGAGGACCCAAAATTTATCATATTGGAGGGAGGATCCAAAATCTGCCCCACTAGAGGGAGGACCTAAAATTTGCCACGATAGAGGGAGGACACAAAGCCACCATTGCAGAGGGAAGATAGGAAGCCCACCACGACGAGAGGACCTGAAATTTGCCATGGTAAAGAGAGAACTTAAAGCTCTCAATGGTAGGTGAAAGAAAAATCTACCATGGTAGAGACATAAGCCTAGTATACCCGAGATGCACGAGTCGGGTTCGAGAAAACCCGACTTATATGAAGAAACCTATCATGACAGAGGCACAAGGCTAACATATCTAAGATGCATGAGTCAGGAAAACTCGACCTGTGTGAAGAAATCTGCCATAATGGAGGCACAAAACTAACGTGCGCTAGACGCATGTCAAGAAAACCTGACCTGCATAAAGAGAAATTTGCTATGGTGGAGGCACAAGGCTAATGTTCTCGAGATGCATGAGTTAGGAAAACTCGACCCACGTGAAGAAATCAACCATGACAGAGGTAAAAGGTCAACGTGCCTGAGACGCATGAGTTGAGAAAACTCGACCCGCATGAAAAAAATTGTCACGGTGGAAGCATAAGGCCAATGCACCTAAGGCACATGAGTCGAAAAAACCTAATCTACGTGAAGAAATCCGCCATGATGGAGGCATAAGACCAACATACTTGAGATGCATAAGTTGAGAAAACTCGACCCATATGAAGAAATCTATCATAATTTAGGTGGCCAATGTGCTCGAGATGCATGAGTCGAGAAAACCTAACCCGTGCCAAGATAAATATATTATGACGAAGACATAAGGTCAAATACACTCATTACTGTACCAAGATAAATCTACTACGTGGGAGGTGCAAGGCCAAATGTATATAAGACATGTGAGTCGAAAAAACCCAACTCGCACCAAGATAAATATACTATGGTAGAGGCACAATGCCAAATATACTCAAGGCGTGTAAGTTGGGAAAATTCGACCAACGCTAAGCGAAATCTGCTATTGTGAAGGCACAAGGCTAAATACACATAAGATGAATGAGTTAAGAAAACCCTACCCGCACGAAGAAAAATTCGCTATGGTGGAGACAAAGGGTCAAATGCATCCGAGACGTGTGAATTAGATCTGACTAGCACTAAGAGAAATCTACCACGACAGAGACGTAAGGCAAAATACACCTGAGATGTATAAGTTGGGGAAATTCGACTCATGCTAAGCGAAATCCATTAGGTAAACACTCAAGCCCAACATGCCCAAGATATCTGAATTAGAAAAACCCAACTTACAAAATGAGATATAGAACACTCTCATGTCGGATAAGCTAAACAACGCGCTTCGAACATCTCTCGCAAGAGCCCAGAAGCACACCTTCAAGAGGGTGACAAATGATAGGAAATATTCTATTAGCTAATACATAATTTCCACTTGAGATCCAATTTACTCTCTACTCATCTATGTAGATGAAGATTCAAAGTTGGCGAACACAAGATTCCTTCTCATCCACTATGATAAGGAAGGTAATCATAAGCTTCTTTCTCATCTCTTATGATAAGAAAAGACAATTATAAGCTTTCATTTTATCTATTATGATGACGAAGATAATCACAAACTCTTTACTCATCCTAACGATATCTTAAACCAATGCATGAGACTCCTTTTGAATTATTTAGACCCATATTTGAGGATATCATATTACTAACTTGAGCATCAGAAGAATCGGATAGAGAAACCTCTCACGACCTCAATCTTCGTGTAGATGACACCACGAGAGCTCGATGTTTCTACCTTAAAAATATTTCGGATAACCCTATGAATAGAGTATACATTCTCTCCTAATAAACTTAATATTCTTTTTTTTCCGTACACTCTTTTTGGCTACATGCAAGATTAGAGTGGGAACGCAATCGTAAGCCACTACATTTGGTAGGATGTGTGTGACCATCACTTTGGTAACAACGGTCAACTCTAACGCCTCAATCGTTGACCAGGCCAAACTATATCTAGTAGATTGGTCAAAATTGCACAGCAATTTTTATTTGACTTGGATACTTTGCTATATCCAAAACGACGACGTTATATGATTCAATTTAAGTATTTTATTAAAAAAAATTAATAAAATTATATGGATAAATATATAAAAACACAGAATTATATATATGTATATATAATTCTGTGTTTTATGCTTAGTGTTTCTCTCTTCGGACAGAACGCGATCGTCAACGCAACAGCGGCGCCGCATCTTCTGAAGTCTCGACATCACGGAGCAGTCCGATCCCGTCGCTCTCCGTTCGGGATCGCCGTCTCGCCTTCACCGCTCTCGCGAGCGTGTGCGCGCCGTACAGAGAAGAAAAGTAAAAGCCCACCAATGCCTTCGTCTTCATCGTAGCCACTCGCTACAGTGTTCTTCCATCGTAGCGATGCTGGTTTGCTGCCGCTGTTGCTTCGCGATGTCAACTGTCCTTTCTCTACCTTTAGGACAGGCGTGTCATCGTCACTCTTGCGGAGCGTGCACGCAAATCTGAAGTCTCTCACGGGATGGACATGTAATTTTACATACGTTAAGTATATCTTCAACAGCGGGATGATTCGACTGAAACCGGAACTAAATTGATCGGAATTGGATCGACAAATGAATGCATGGAGATCAGCAGCGTCCGTCCTCATCCGCCTCGAATTCTGACAGCACGAGAGAGCATCAAGAATCCGTCACCTTGGAGAATACTGGCGGCCGTGGCAGTGGGATCAGAATACGATGCCTGCATGCAGTCACCTCCTATAACTTAGCAGCCTCAAGATTCCTGCATCCGCGGGCAGAGATTTTGGGTATCATATCCTCCTCCTCAGATGCCCATATATGCTGTGGTTCTTCCTCGTCGATCGGAATATATTCCATTTATCCCCGAAGAGGCAACAGCAGCCTCTCCAAAAGATCAGCATGAGCATATCTACCCCACTGACTGCAATATACTCAGGTTGTAGACATTCCCAACAAGAAAGGCCACCCGAAGAACCTCTCAGATGCTACTGTATTAAATGGTGCAATAAATCTGTCCCAACTGCCCTTGTGTTTCCTATATCCGGTTCATGGAAAAGTCGATCGAGATCGATCACAGCTACTTGCAACGACATTAATGGTGGGTGGGTTTATATATAATCCTCCATGCTCTCAAAACTTGGCCAGGAAGAAAAGTGCTCTCATGTGCGCTCCCAGCATCTGAATTCGATCTGATGACTTTTCCCCACCGTATCTCTGTAGGGGATTTCCATCATGCAGAAACGAAAGCTGAAAGAATATTACTTAGGCACAGCCGATCGCTTTATCTGAAGCAATTCTTATATATCATTTGGGCTTTTTGTCCTCACTCACCTTCATCTTTGTCAAAGCTACCTTCACTTGAGAAACAAGAAACGATCACCTCTTATAAGACCATGTATCCTTCCATCTATCCCACATTTTCAGTGAAAATTGCATCCACCATGGGTTGGGTGAAGCATAAATTCTCATGGAGATCACCCTCAACCGATCTAGCTCCGTGGACAAAGATTCAAAATAATAAATAATAAATTTCTTTTATCATCCATTATGATAAAAAAAAAATAATCATAAGCTTCCTTCAAACTCCTTTCTTTTCTTCTAAGGTATATAAAGACATCTTAAATTTAATACAAGAGATTTTTTTAAATTACTTAAACCCGCATTTGGAATCTCATATTATTAACTTGAGCATCGAAAAGATTGAGTTGGAAAACATCTCTCGATTAGCCCAACAAGCACCGCCACAATCTCAATTGCGATGAATACCTTAACCACCACTAGCTCTGGTTTTCGTTGGGATTCCCCCACCCGACGTGGTGCTATCATCTTAGGATCACCTAAGGCCTATAGAACCGCTGGTCTAGGGAGCGCTTCATTCTCCGATCATGAAATTCAGTGCACCATTCTACTCAACTTAAATTTGAGACCCAGTCAGCGGATTCGATGGATGACTCATTGATGATCCAATTACGACAAATTGACCAACATCTAGTAGAGATATGACAAGTTCTAACAATCTCAAGAGAAAATGTCAATCCCTGTTATCGAGATTCGAGGCATGCAAGAAGCCTATCAATCACTTATAATGCATGTCTTCATGATGGATCTAAAGCCCTTTCGCTTTTTCTGGTCGTTGGTTGAGAGGCTATCGATGACGGTGACTAAGGTGCTTCAAAGGGCTAACCAATATATTGTTGTGGAGGCATTAGTCTTGAGTAAGGACAAGGAGATGCGCAAAAGGCTAAGATAGGAGTGACTACCATCAATCTCGACCCCTAAGTCACCATGATAAAGAAAAAAAAAGATTGACCCAATGAAGAATTTGAGGCGAAGAAGAAATGATTGACCTGAGCTACCTTCCTTGAGGTCCGAGTCAACTCCCTTAAACATGATTAGAACCAATGCCATTTTACAGATTAAAAAAAAGGGATCTTGAAATACCCTCAACTGATGATGACACCATTGGATAGGAGGAACAAATCCAAGTATTATCACTTTCACCGTGATTATGGCTATGACATGGAAGACTATTGTGATTTAAAGGAGCAAATTAAAGAACTCATTTGTTAAGAATACCTCGGGAAGTTCGTCTAGAGGCACCGGAAACCTTTGCCTTGACCTCACGAGTTGATGGAGAGGTGGAGAGGTAGATCAATGCCATTGTTGGTGGTCCTACCCCAATAGGAGGTAACTCTTCGAGTCGTAAAGCTTATGCTCGGGCTACCATCAAAAAGTATCCAAGGTTAGAAGATGACTCAAAAATAACCTTCAAGGAAGAAGAGTCATAATACCTAGACCCAAACCATAATGATGCCTTGGTGGTTTTCGTGAGGATGATTAACACATGAGTGAAGAGGATCATGATTGATACAGCCTACACATCATATTTGGGGATGAACTTTGCTCTAAAACGGTGATGATCAAATTCATAGTGATAAAATTCCTAATGAGGATTGACGTTGAAAAGTTGAAAAACAACCTGAGGGAGTCGCTCTAGTGCTATATGACGACGATCTCTTTATTGAAGAAGGCTTGGCCCGAGGTACTACTAATCGATCCTCGAAATTTTACTAAGTCCCTCCAACATCTAGAGTCAATGGAGTCATTGATCGAAGCACCCTTGGACAAAGCCAGCCATAGTGAGAAGAGGATCCGAAGTTCACCACGATGGAGAGAGGACTTGAAACTTGCCACGGTTGAAGTACTCAAAATCCTCGACAATAAAAAAAAGACTTTAAGCCTACCATGGCAGGAGGATCCAAAATCCACCACGATAGAGGGAGGACTTAAAGCCTGTCACAACAGGAGGACCCAAAATTTGCCATAACGAAGAGAAGACTCAAAATTCACCATGGCAAAGGGAGGATTCAAAATCCCCCATGGTGGAGAGAGAACCCAAAATCTACCATGATAAAGGAAGGACTTAGAGCCCATCGAGGACCCAAAATCTACCACGATAGAGGCACATGCTAAACATGCTTGAAATGTATGAGTTGAAAAAACCCAACCCACATGAAGAAATCCGCCATGGTGGAGGCATAAGGCCAACGTTCGAGACGCATGAGTTAAGAAAACTCAACTCGCATGAAAAAATCTACCACGACGGAGGCACAAGTCCAACGTGCTCAAGACACATGAATCAAAAAAACTCGACCCACATGAATAAATTCACTACGACAGAGGCATAGGGCAAAATGTGCCCGAGGTATTTGAGTTGGGAAAACTCGATCTATGCTAGTAGAAATCTACTACAGTAGAAGTGTAGGGCAAAACATACACAAGATACATAAATCGAGAAAACCCAATGCGTGAAAAAATCTACCATGACAGAGGCACAAAGCCAATATGCCCGAGATGCATGAGTCGAGAAAACTTGACCCACACTAAGATAAATTCATAGTGATGGAGGTGCAAGGCCAAATATGCCCGAGATGCGTAAGTCGGGAAAACCTGACCCGCGCCAAAATAAATCCACTATAGCAGCGGTGTAGGGCCAAATATGCTCGAGGCATGTAAGTTGAGAAAATCTAACCCACGCAAAGCGAAATCCATTATGATGAAGGTGCAAGACCAAATGTGCCCGAGATGCGTGAGTCGAGAAACTCAACCTGCATGGAGAAATTCGCTACAGTGGAGACACAAGGCCAAATATGCCTAAAATGCATAAGTTGAGAAAACTCAACTCACATGAAGAGAAATGTGCTACGATAGAGGCACAAGACTAAATGTGCCTGAGATGCATGAGTCGAGAAAACTTGACTCACACTAAGAGAAATCTGCTTTGGCATAAACACAGGCCTAACATGCTTGAGACTCTTGAATTGGGAAAACCTAACTCATAAGACAAGATCCCGAACACTCGTGTTCCAAAACCCTCTTGCAAGAGCCCTGAAGCATGCCTTCATGTGGTGGGGGGACAAATGATAGAGAATCTAATATTAGTTGACACGTAGTTGCTACATGAGATCCAAGTCATCCTTCACTCATCTGCTTACGTAACGAAGATTTAAAGCACAAACCTTCTTCTCGTCCATTATGACAAGAAAGACAATCACAAGCTTCTTTATCATTCTTTATGACAATGAAGGTATCCATAAGCTTTCTTCTCATTCATTATGACGATGAAAGCAATCACAAACTTAATATAAAAAGATATCTTAAACCCAATGCAAAGAACTCTTTTTGAACTATTTGAACCCATATTTTGGGACCTTAGATTATTAACTTAGCATTTGAGAGACTAAGTCGAGAAACCTTCCGTTATTGATCTTCATGTAGATGACACCTTGGGAATACAACGTTTCTACCTTGGAGATATTTTGGATGATGCTATACATACAAGTTTAGGATCACGTCGAGCTGATCAAAACGTCAATGATATTTTCTCTGAACTTATTATAATCATCAAAATTTACACAATAATAGTATAGGATACAAAAAAAAAAAAAAAGATTATGAAGTAATATGTAAAAAAGATGTCCCTGCATTTTACATGTGTGGCAGATGAAGATATGGGCACACGATTTTTATTCAGATACCACAACATTTTTATCGATATTATTTCATTTAAATGCTTAAATCAGTAGATGAGACATGATTCATACCTTTGTATTCTTATCAGAGCAACTGATATAAATTTGCCACATTCCTTTAGAAGTTGGGCACACAATTACAGAAGTATAGGCTTTTTCCTGGAGAGTTTGCAGATCGTTGTCGTTTAAGAGTCAATTATAATGACTGAAATAAAACTAAACACAAAGCAGTAAATCTGCGTGGCTGATAACAATTAATGGAAATACCACTCCAAATTACTAATTTTCACTGTACAAGCCATCAGGGAAAAGCAGCAGCAAAAGCAATGTAAGTTCTGCTATACAAAACCTCTATTCCTTCTTGCACTCCTGCATATTAGAACACTAGAAAAGGCAGATGATTCTTTTTGTACATTATTCGGCAGAAGGCAACTCACTGGAAAACATTGGAGGGTGGGCAATTGGCTCAAGTGACTGCAAGGCTCGGACAACCTCGACGATTGCTGGTCGCTTCTCAGGCAATATAGAAGTGCATCGAAGAGCAAGTTCGAGTACCTCCAACATCTCTTGCTGTGCTGAACTGGAGATCTTGGGATCTAATACTTGGAGAGCTCCATTTGTCATGTTCACCTTCCTTCTTACAAACTTGATGACATCGAGGGACTCCCTAGCTTCCGGCTGCTCAGCTGGCCTTCCGGTAACGAGTTCCAGTAACACCACGCCGAAGCTGTATATGTCCATTTGTTCTGTTGGTTTCTTACTGCAGTCATACTCTGCAACCAGTAGCAATGCATAATTCCGTACAGATATTTCAGTTTACTAGATGAAAACAAAGCAATGTTCAACTCATTCAATTCATTTCTATGAGGAAAAAAGAAACATTCATCTCACGGGGAATGCAAAAGTTCATATTCCTGGCATAATTGAAATAACTAAGAAATTACAATTTCAAATACCAAACGAAATTCGATTAACCATTGTTTATGTGCAATAAGTTCAAACAATATTGAAAGCTCTAGCATTCCAGTTTTGTTTTTAGCTTCGTTGTTCTATGCCTAATTATTTATTGCTTGACATCCAAAAGCTAAGACCAGCAAAACCATGATCAGTATCTCACGCAAGACAATAGCTAGCAATTCAATTATCTGCAGTCAAAATTAAATCACCAGAAAGTATTTATACACCTAGCAAGACAATGTCTAATTACACAAATGATGCCAAACACCTTTCATCTTCTGCCACCTCATGGTGTCAATCCTAGGAATAATTTGATATACTTCCTTACAATGTCGCTTGCTGTACATTCATTCACCTTGAAATCCTTTGATCATCCATGATGGTATAATGCTCACAGCCTTGCATTACCAAGCTTTATAAGGGTAATTTATGTATATAAGGGACCATCTCCAAGTGGGGAGAAAAGTTCTACTCGCTGTTGGTGAATTGGAGGAGATAGAATGGGGATCAAAGGCCTATTTAGATCCCTGTCCTCTGTATAACCACACAGGATCAGAGCAAAGTCTGGATACATTATCTTGTCTCAAAAATAAAGAGATTCACCTACCCTTTCAATTGAAAGCACCATGTGGACTTTAATCAAGGAACTTATATAATTTATCAAAGGAACTGAATGGCAGTCAATGTCATCCATGTCATCCAATGGGTTGGTATCTCTTGATGTAATTGAGTTGACACATTATATTGGGGAAATTCATATATGAAATATGTCTCGGAAAATCCAGAGAATTAAATTCCTAAAAAAAGATGTAGATGATTTCTTATATTAAATAATTTACCTGGAGGCATATAGCAATAACTACCCAACTCAGAAGCTACCGATGACCTGTATGAGGCCTCCCCGATTATACGATCAAGGCCAAAGTCAGTTATCTTTGGCTCAAAACCATCACCAATAAGGATATTATTAGATTTCACGTTCCGGTGAAGTATCTGCGAGAAATAATCTTTGTGAAGGTACAGTAAGCCTTGTGCGGATCCAATAGCCAGTTTGAGGCGAAAACTCCACTCTAGCGAAAAGCCTGGTTTATGAAGGGCATCTCCTAAGCTACCCTTTTTCAGGTACTCAAAAATAAGAAGAATTGTGCCTTTGGAGTAACAAAAGCCCAACAACTTGGCGACATTCCTGTGCCTGGCCTTGGCCATTGTCTTGATCTCAGCCTTCACTATTCTGAAAGACAAGTTACTGGAGTTTAGTAGCCTCTTAACGGCAACAAATTCTCCCCCAGGTAGCTGAAGGACGTGAACTTTGCCAAAAGCACCTTCACCGATCATATTTTTCTCAACTAAAGCCATAAGCAGCTCCTCTTCTGTAATCCCGAGAGGGTAAAAGAATACCGATTTCCACGTTCCAGATCTGGGCTTGCCTCGTAACATCCTACACACCACATAAAGCCCCACAATTAAGACTGTGAAACCAACAGCAATGGATACCACAATTGCCGCCCAGATCAATCCAATGGTCTTAGAGTTTCGTCTTTTTAGTGGCCCATTGCATGGGTTTGGCAACCCAGGGCCACACAAATCGGGATTTCCCTGTAAAAATGAAGCTGGAAGACCAGAAACCAGAGAAGTTGGAACACTTCCTGATAGCTGGTTGAAGGAAACATTGAACAGTGCAAGTTTCAGGTTTTGGAGCTCTGGTGGGATCTCACCGCTGAGTCTGTTGCTGGAAATGTCAATGTATGTCAACACTGGTAGGTGTCCAAGAGAAGGTGGGATGTTTCCAGTCAAACTATTGTCTGCTAAGGATAACGAGACCAACTTTCTGCAGTTCCTGAGCTCTGGAATTGACCCTGTGAGCGAGTTGTGGGACAAATTTATGATGCTCAAGACTGGTGAATCGAAAATATCAGAAGGGAGATCACCGGAGAAACCATTAAGCGAAGCTGAAAACCTGTACATGGTGTGAATCATTCCAAGACCTCCAGGAATTCTCCCCGTGAAGCTGTTGTTATCAATCTGAACTTGCTCCAGATGAGAAAGAACGACAGCCAAATCGGGCATCTCACCTGAGAACTGGTTGTTTTCAGCTCGGACAAGCTTCAACTCTGGCAGTGACCACAAACCAGATGGAAGTTCTCCAGAAAAGCCATTGTCCTGCACTTGAAACTTCTCGAGGCTCAGGCATTTCTCAATGCTGTAAGGTATTGGACCAGTGAAGGAGTTCTCAAGAAGATTGAGTTGTTTGAGAGATTTCCCGTAGCAAACATCAGTTGGAAATGATCCAGAAAGCATATTCTGTGAGAAATCCAGAGAAGTCAGCTTCAGAAAACCCAACCCGAACCCCAAAGGGATTTTTCCTGTCAAATTATTCTGGGAAAGGTCTAAAACCTCCAGCTCATGCAAACCAACGAAGGATTCAGGAATCGCACCATGAAGACCAGATCTTTGCATCTTAAGCCATCTCAATTTAGCCAGCCCCCCGATTTCTCGAGGCAGTTCAGATGCCAAAGATGGATTCTGAGACAAGTCAAGAAGGACTAGCTCCCTCAAGTTTCTGAAAACAGGGGGATGGATGATACCTGAGAACAAGTTACTTCCCAAGTTGAGAACTTGGAGCCGCTTCAAGGAACCCAAGCGGACGGGTATTTGGCCTTCAATGCGGTTCCTGCTGAGATCGAGCGTAGATAGACTGGAGAGCAGAACTATTTGGTCAGGAAATGTTCCCCAAAGCAGATTGTTGCTGAGATTGAGAGTGACCAGTCTGGTGCACTCGGAGAGCCGGAGAGAGATGGCCTCGTCGAAGAAGTTGTTGGCAAGGTTGAGGTCGGAGAGCTGAGGGAGTTGGCAGATGGAAGGAGAGATGTCACCGGTGAGGTTGAGGCCGTGAAGATCCACAGAGGTGACCAGAGAAGTGGTCTTGGAGCAAGTGATGCCAGTCCAGTTGCAGTGGTTCGTGGAGTTCGGGGACCAGTCGGATAGAGCCAAGGTAGGGTCCTCCATGGAGGACTTGAAGGTGAGGAGGAGGTCTGATTCAGAGGAAGAGCTGAGGCCACAGACAAAGGAGAGAAAGAGAGTCAGGAGGAGAGTTTGGTGAGCTGCCGAGGAGGAAGCCATGGTTTCTTCTTCCCACTCTTTGGGTCTGCGACAGAGTTGTATTCTGCTGCCAAAGCTTGTAGTGGAGTGGGGACTTGGAGTCATTCTTTGAGCTGGAGATGAGATCAACTCCCTTTTGTAGTTGTCGTTGCAGCGAGGCTGATGATGCAGTGATGCTGCCTCTGCACTGCTGCAGCACTGCATGCTCTGTTAGATTTAGTCCTTGGCATTGAAGAGACACCCAGATGCACAGAGTCCTCCATGACCAGTGGACTCCACTACCTGACGCTGGCTTCATCTACCTCATGACCTACCATTAATCTTGTGTTGATGATGCAGTACAAATAACAGGCTTAAAATAATAAATGAAGAAGAATACCGACACAGAATGCAGAACCCAAAGCAGGGATGGATTAAAAGCATTTGAAAGACTGACCCGTGAGTCGGAGGTGATATGTCAGAGGTCACTGCGAAGCGACGACCCAAGTTCACTCCTCCAGCGTTGCCTCCCGGTCGTCCTCCTCCGATCACACGGTTGTGACGAAGGTTACGATTCCCATGCAAGAGGTAGCGTTCGACGGTGGACGCACACCCATACTTTTATTCAGCTACGTCCAAAAAGGCGGACTGCGATGCTCCGTCGATTGTTGCACTGTCATCCTCCGCTGTACATTGATTAGCATGTAAACAACCCAAAGGGAAAAGAAAAGTCAATGCTTTGTAAGTGACATAGTACTCGATGGACATAATTACCATGCTTTAGTCTGCAATGCATGCTGTTCTCCGATCACCAATTCTTGCCATGCCCAGCTGCAGGATTATATGGCAAGGAATCTTCAAGTTCTTCACCATGAAATCCATGGGTGTGAATAATGATCACATACAGAAAGGTGTCTGTTTCTGGTGGGGTTTCGGGTAAGACAACAATGGTACAGTGAAATTTGGTAGAGAACGTGACATTGTCTTTTGCATTCCACCACAAACCCTCCACTAGCAAGTTGGTGGCAAGTTGTTGACCTTTAACCAAAGAGAGTCAACCCCAAGCAGTAAAAGAACAAAACCCACCCAAGAGAAAGATTGCACACACGTCAACTTATTACTTTCAGAATCAGAATCCATGATGAAGATGGAACCGCGAGATCCGTCTCATCCCATCCCACGGGACTCCTTTCAAGATTTACCTTTTTTTGCCTTCTTCCCATGAGTTAATGGCATCGGATATGGATCGAGAAGGTCTGAAGTGGCGCCAACTTGAGCACTGAAGGAAATGAATTCTTGAGCACAAAGACTGCACCACCACATGATTGCTCTTGTCCTGCACTTGGGGCTTTGTTCCAAGTGTAACATCCACCGAGCTGACAGCATCTTAGTAAGGCTGATGAAGCTGCACATATGATCTATGTTGTTCTTCTTCTTCTTCTTCAAGAGTTCATTGGAGTGGGCCACACAATCTCGTCACTGGATTCTACGAGAAATTGTAGGATAGCATTGTCTTTAGGTGGGAGTGATATTGTTGTCTGTTAAGAAAGATAAGGGTTAGTAGGATTAACAATTAAACAGTTATGCATAGGCACACATGATAATACATGTAACCAATAAAGAAAAAGAAATTGCTATCACATAATCACCTGATACAAATTGCTGTACGCAACCATTCTTCAAGTTCAATTGGAGTGGGCCAACAATCTCGTCACTGGATTTCTACGAGAAATTGTAGGATTAGCATTGTCTTTAGGTGGGAGTGATATTGTTGTCTGTTAAGAAAGATAAGGGTTAGTAGGATAACAATTAAACAGTTATGCATAGGCACCACATGATAATACATGTAACCAATAAAGAAAAGAAATTGCTATCACATAATCACCTGATACAAATTGCTGTACGCAACCATAAATTTCAGGAGCATTCTTTGTTAAGACAAACCAATCGCCTAATTCTGGAGCATTGTTCCCTGCAAATTGTCTATGATCCTCATTGAACAAAATAGATTTCGGTACAAGAATGTTTCCATATTGCAGGCTTCATATTACTTCTTAGAAGGAAAGGACAATCAACTTTAACCAAAAATCTGAATTTGAACTATTGCGATTCCTCAGGTGATTCCCATTTCGTATACAAATCATCAACAATGTTGTTGTACAAGGAATACAGTGTAATCTAACAATAGATTGAAATAAGCACTTCTGTAATAAAGAGTATCCCAGCAACAAGTGAAAGCTCAGACATGCCAAAGGAATTTGAAGAATTGAGAACCAATAGTAAGAACAAACTCAGACCAATCCTTCAGCAATCACTGTTCTCTTAATTCTTTAGAAGATTCAAGATATAACAAGAGAATGCATCATAGAAAGACAAAATTATGTTTATGACATCAACTACATCTAACATTGATAACTAAAACAGAAAAGACTTCAAAACACATATAATGTTGATAGTTTCACATATTCTTCTTACCATCGTCTTTGAAACCTGGGGAATAAGAGCTCCCCCCCTCAGTGGTTTAAATACACTGCAAAACACATCCAGAGAAGACTGACAAAGAACATTCAAGCCAAATATTACATGTGAATCTTCAAGCTAAACAATGAGTTGATCTTACTGGGCTCAGTCCATGAAGGAACAGAAAGGCAATGGTCTACTTTGAGTAACTTGGACCATCCCAGTTCATTCTTTCAGCTTAGAGTATCGATTCCAACATTAAATAGTGCTGCACAAAGGTTGATAACCTGTTGATAGTTTCTTTCAACAGAAACAAATATTTATCCATGCTAAAAAGTGGCCCTAATAATCATTATCATAGCTTCCATAAACATTAACGATTATTAAACTCGACCTATCAAAAGGAACAGACGCAAGTCAGGTTAAAAGCAATTTCTTAGCCTAATGAAATTCATCAACAAATGCAAGTTTCAGGCTTGCTACAAAGCGCTACTCTAGGCTTGTAAGATTTGAGTTATTGAGTCAATAGATCTATTAGGTTGGGTTGTAATAATTGGTATCAAAGCAAACCTGATGCTATCTATGTGATATGAGCGATCTGGAGTTGGAAATATGGACTCATGGATGGTGTAAGAGACACTTCAAGATGTGAAGCCACCATTAGACCATGAAATGTACATGATTGCTACTAGAGAATGGTTCAAGATTATGTTTCAGGTCCTGATGTCAGCACATAAGGTTAAGCTTGCAAATCCAAGTTATTGGAACAATAGTTTTATCAGGTTAAATCATGGCAATTTTCATATTTATTTTATATAAAAAATAAAATTAGCAAAGGGAGAAAGTAGAGTTGCTAAAAACAGACTACATTAACAAACTTGCTAAAGCTACACAATTTAAAAATGTGTAGTAGATGGATTTGGTACAACAATTATCAATTTGAAGGAAGCTCACGCTTCTAGACATGAAATTGTTTACACTGATAACAGAGAGAAAACCATTATCCACAAAATCTCTTGAAAGAAAAACTTTGGAAAAGAAGAAATTTACAAAGACTTAAAATGGCAGAGTCGGAAAGATGAATGTTTAGACGATAGCACAGGATATGAGAATCATGCAAGAGAATAATTAACTTTGACCACGACAGAATTGAAGATTTCCAATCACATTATAAGGTTCTTTTAGAAGAACATGAACAGATACCTTAGACTGTGTAGCAAAAGAAATTGAATGGGAAGACATAAAGGGTCATGTAAAGAAAGTTGCATATGGGAAGCAAAATTAAAAGCCATAAATATGAGGAAAAAAAAAGACAAATGGGAAGTATGTCACTGCAATTTTCTGTTTTATGATCTTATTATACATCACTTGGAGAAAGCAATTTTTGTTCAATTATCACTGTAAAAACAGATCAATTATAAAACAAACTCTAGGGCTTAAAAATAAGTGATTAAAAAGTGACATTAGTAGGAACAGTATAATACAATGTGAAATAGATTATAGATGGCTCACCATATAGTTCATATCAAATGGCTGGAGAATGACATGCAAACTTGCTAAGTTAAGGAAATGACGTATTAATAAAGGTGATGTTAATTGCATAGAGGGCCATAAGAAAAAAGATACCGAGCACAGGGCACCACAGCTCTCCTCCCCATGAACGTCATTTAAACTGCAATTCTAAGTGGAAAGTTCAGTAAAAACTGAAAGTTCCAAAATCAAGTGAAACAATGTGGCACCTTAGCTAAGCAGGTCAACAAAATATTTTCTTTGAATTAATAGCAATCTCAAGATAACTTACATGTTGTGATGGTTTATAAGAAGGTCACTTCTATTCAGTAGCCAAAATTTCGGTGTCCTTATTCAACTCTTGTATAGAAAACTTAGGCTCGAAGATTTGTTCCAGAGTAAAGACTATAAATGTGTTTTTGACAACATTCCCTTTGACCTCATTATATGTAACTAAAGGTACAATTAATTGTCTCATCTTATCAACAAGAGAGGAAGCCCTACAATAACATGTAACTGTGGGTATAAACTATGAATTATCCAAATATAGCCAATGAAAACAAAATTATGTATCTCAAAGATCGGAGACGAAATCTAACAATTTCAATGCATTTAGTTCTTAGAATCATACAATTATCAGGTTACCATTCACTATAGAGTTTTATGATCAATACAGATTCATGGTACCAAAGAGAACAACACCTCAGATTCTGTCGAACACTATGGAATTGCTGACAGCAATTTCTAAAGCGTTCTACAAATGCAAGATCCAGTAAAGCATCAACAAGGAGACAACATCAACACCATAACCTTATTCTACGAATTCCAAATGGATTGCAAGGGGGGAATGCAGTTAGTTCTAAGAATTATACAATTGTCAGGTTACCATTCACTATAGAGTTTTATGATCAATACAGATTCATGGTACCAAAGAGAACAACACCTCAGATTCCGTCGAACACCATGGAATTGCTGACGGCAATTTCTAGAGCGTTCTACAAATGAATGATCCAGTAAAGCATCAACAAGGAGACAACATCAACACCATAACCTTATTCGACGAATTCCAAACGGATCGCAAGAGGGGAATAACCCTTTACCTTTTCATCTTGTGTTTGCCTCTTATAGATCGGAGATTAGCAAGAAATGGCGGCGGCGGCGGAGGCGGTCTCGGCCTCTAGATAGTTGCAGATCCTCTCGACGACCTCCCTCCCCTTGACGCTGTTCTGCTGGAACCTCTCGGCGCAGCGCTGCTCCACCTTCTCGGCGACGGCGGCGAGAGCCGAGAAGGGCTTGCACCGGATGCTGGTCTCCTGACGGAAGGCGGTCCACCCCTCCGGCCGATCGGGGTGGGGCCGGTAGGTGGACCGCTCCTCCACCTCGAGCAGGCCACGAAGGCTAGCGTTGCGGACCACGATCTCCATGGACCGCCCGCACGCATCGACCACCGTGGACTCCACGCAGTGGCATACGACGGCGTCTTGGCCGAGGATCCGGCGGAGGAGGAAGGGCAGCGGCGGCGATCGGACGGTGATGGAGCGAACGGCCTGGAGGCGGCCGGAGTCGGGGTCGAGGCGGCGATCGAGCGTGTGGACGTCGACGATGTGGGAGAGTACGGCAGGGGTATCGGGATCCGTAAATTTGCGCCACGCAGCCGTCGTCACGCGGTCCCACGGGTGGTGGTACACGTGCTCCTGGGTGTACGCGCGAACCATCGGGCGGCGCAGACTGAGGTTTTGCGGCAGGCAGAGAAGCCCAGGGGTTTTATGGCGGCGGTGGGCAGCTGCGATGGCGGCCGCGTGAGGAGACGGAAATGGAGCGGAGAAATGGAAGAGGGGGGCGGTTTCGCATTTGAAGACTGTAACGCCGTGAGGAGAAAGGCACAGTGTGACTCGGCCTAATTGAGATAAGTTCGAGTTCGGGTTCGGATCTGAACGAGTCGGGCTTCACAATCGATCGGATATGGCTCGAGTCTGACGGTTGAGTTTTGGTTAACCCGAGTCGGACATACGTAATGACGGAGAGTGTAATGTATCTTTTTCCCTTTGCTTAGGCTGCAGAACTATACGGAAACCGTAAACTAACCATCTGATAGTCCATAGTTTGGGTTCGATTTGACTTTTTTTTGGGTCAACTCTATGAAGCCTCGGATGGACGAAACGATGCAGATGAAATAAGAAGCAAATGGAGGTCTTTTAAGTTGATCGCCAATCACAGTAGTACAAACACCAGGCGGAAGAAGAGAAAAGAGATGAGGAGATGTCGACGACAGGAAACATTATTCACTTCGAGGCTTCTTTCTTTTCTTCCTTTTCCTTGTGAGGCTACTGCAGGTAGAAGGCGAAGAAAGAGAGGACGGAGGCTCCGATGACGGCCCCCACGGCGGGGGCGGCTGCGAAGGAAGCAGCACTGGCGGGGCCTGGGGCGGGTGCCTCAGCCGCCAGGGCGGTGGTGGCCGTGGCGGCAGCGACGAGGACGGCGCAGGCGATCTTTCTCATCTCCATTGCGAACGGGCGGGTGGGCGGCGCGAGAGTTGGAACGGAAGCCGCCCGAGCTGCAGAGGAGATGAGGGAATTAGACTCTGGGCTCGCCTTCCTCTTCTTTGGCAGGCCTGAGGAGGAATGGGAGCGAAGCGAGGGAGATCTTATAGGAACGTATTGACAGTTGCCGTGCTCTCTCTCTCTCTCTCAGAGAGAGCTGTCAAGGATTTGTGACCTCTGGTTTTTCAAAGGGATCCATATTTTGAGGAATGGGTGGTGGCCATGTTTGGCAAGGGAAGGTTTACGTGCTTGCATTTGCATGGATAGTGGGGGGTCTGCTGACCAGGTTATGGACACCAGAAATTTCGAGTCCAATTTAGCACACAACAGGTGATTGTTTGATGGATTGCTTTGAATCGGACAACCACAACAATTAGAGCCACATTGCAATGATGCATCGAGTCAAAACTCCCTCATTCTTCAGCAGTCAGAATTGTTAGGAACAGCATCGAATTCAAAGAGTGCTCAAGTTCAGGTCATCTTTCAGCTCACTCAATCAAGATTCTCTGGTGCTGTCTACGTATTAATTAAAATTACAAAGTGTACTCAGCTGAGGAATTGGAATTGTAAGTACTGATCAGTAAATCTTGAGACCAATATGGCATATGCAAGCACATAACAAAATGTAAGGAGTGCTGAAAATATACAACAGAAAAAATGCTAGAGAATTATAGTTTTGAGCTGCAGTTCCTGAATAAATGCTAACAGGAAACTCATCAGACTCGGACTTTTAGAGCCTAATCCAGACTCCACAAATTATATATCCTGGTATTACAACTTTGATTACATCATGGATAATTATCATCATCGCTTTGTGAATCTTCATCGTCCATCTGCATAAGTAGAAAACTCGCTAGTAGACTGCCAAGATCCGCATCATCAAGATCCTCAGATTCCCCTTCGTTGATATCTAATAGAGCAGCAAGATTGGCTAATTCATTCCCCATGACAAGTTGGTTTACAACATCTTCTAATTCCTCTCCCTCCGTTGCTTGCATGTGTGGATGGGGCCTATATCTGTGAGGTCTGCATGTGTTTCGCCTATTTGTACTTGGCTTGTAAATGTGCTGGTAGACAATGCATACATCACTGGTTATAGCCAAAACCTTAACGAATGTAATTCATCAAATTGCAGAACAAGTATTGAAAACCTTAACATCTTACAAAATGCGATGGCATCATACCACAATCTGGAATAAAATTAACAGATTACAGTACCTGGACTAGGGGATGATGATTCATAACGTTTTCATGTGTTCTAAAGTGGAAAACAATCTCATATCATCATAATAAGCAAAAAAAATTCAGGTTCGATGCTAGTTCATCAATACTAATTTGTGTACGGTTAAGAAACTCAGGCTAGAGGCAGAGTGATAACAAAATTCAATGTTAATTCACAGGTTTGGTTCTTATATAGCACTACAGACATATCCAACACATAAGAAAATGAAAAAGTCCAAGGTATGTGACATACAATACTGTACATGTAATAACTCAATGAACTATCAATAGACCTATTTGTTATCAAGATGTAATCAGGATCTCATTTGAAACCATGGTTTGTCTTAGCGGTCTATACCGGTGTACCAATCAACTATTGGTACGGTACATAACGAGCTATACCGAGTCATACTGAGCATACCGACACATGATACATAGGGGTGTACTGATGTACCACACATACCAATCCCCTGTTAGACCAACATGTACTATCCATACCGAGCAGTACATTATGGTATGACAAACCTTGTTTAAAACTTCATTTTGTAGCAAAAGCATGCAACACTAACATCTTCCGTTAGCGACACTTGGTGAAGAACAAAAGGAAAAAACCTATTCACTAAC
This sequence comes from Musa balbisiana, assembly GCA_004837865.1. Taxonomy (NCBI): domain Eukaryota; kingdom Viridiplantae; phylum Streptophyta; class Magnoliopsida; order Zingiberales; family Musaceae; genus Musa; species Musa balbisiana. Next base: position 35,374,168 of record CM017196.1, read on the forward strand.
AAAATATATGAAAAAAAATAAACACAATCAAATATTTAGCAAAAGCGGAAAGGTCCTCTCTTCTAATGGCTTCCTGTGCCTTTCCCAAGTATCTTAAGTACAAGTGACATCTTACATAAAAGAAAAGAGAAATAGTGAATAGGGTTAAGGTCTATTTTAGCCCCTGTGGTTTTGACCATGGACCACTTAAGTCCTTATAGTTTACTCGTGTCTAAAATAACCCTCACATTTTAAAAAACGTAGCATATAGGCCCTTCCTGTCAAGTTTGAGTTAACAGACGTTAGAGTCTGCTTATGTGGCATGCTGATTCACAATAAACCATTAATATAATGACACGTGTAATTTAAGTTAAAAAGGGGTTAAAGTCCATTTTAGCCCCTATGATTTTGACCATGGACCACTTAATCTCTTATGGTTTATTCACGTCTAAAATAACCCCTATATTTTCAAAAACACAGCATATAAGCCATTCCTATTAACTCTGAGTTAACAGACGTTAGAGTGTGCTTACATGGCATTGCTGACTCACGACAAACCATTAATATAATGATATATATAATTTAAGTTTTTTTTTAAAACTAAGACCATCATCAATAGTGGGAGGAGGCATCGTCGTGGAAGCAACCACCACTAGCAGCATCGAGCCGTTGCTGTCTAGCACGACGTCGTACGCATACAGCCTCTCCCGTGCTGACGACGAGCTCAAGAGCTTCCGATCCTGCCTCAAATGGATGTGCATCAACCAGTCTGACGTTAGGCACGTAGTGATCCCCTGGTCCCTCTTCCTCCTCTTGGGTGTCTTCATCCCCACCGCCTCCCACTTTGTCCTCTCATGCGCCCCCACTCATTGTGCCTACAACGTGGTGGTCCAGCTTTTCCTCACTTCCGCCTCCGACCTCTCCTACCTCTGTCTCTCCGCCTTCATCCACCGCTATAGCCTTCGTCGCTTCCTCTTCCTCGACAAGATAGACCTTAAAACTTAAATTACTCATGTTACTATATTAATGATTTATTGTGAGTCAGCATGTTACGAAAGCAGACTCTAACGTCTGCTAACTCATACTTGATGGGAGGGACTTATATGCTACGCTTTTAAAAATGTATGGGTTATTCTAGACACGAATAAACCATAAGGGCTTAAGTGGTCAATGGCTAAAACCACAAGGGCTAAAATGGACCTTAACACTTTTTTAAACTTAAATTACACATGTCATTATATTAATGGTTTATTGTGAATTAGCATGCCACGTAAGCAGACTCTAATGTCTGTTAACTCAGACTTGACGGGAGGGGCTTATATGCTATATTTTTTAAAATGTAGGGATTATTTTAGACACGAGTAAACCATAAAAGCTTAAGTAGTCAATGGCTAAAATCATAGAGGCTAAAATGAATCTTAACTCTAATGAATATAATTCAACAAGTATATATAAGATGGGAATGATTGTGAAGATATCAACATATGACAACTACAATATCCATAATGGCATAAAAATTGAATGGTGAAATTGCTATGAGAACTTTGCCCTTGAACCGTACAAGACATTACTATGTCCTAACATTAACTTATGTCTGACACAAGATTTGCAATTTCGGTCCGTATCAATGAACTAACAAATGGTTGGTACGGTACGTACCGAGTGCATTAACGATATGCCCAAAAATATATATAAAATAGCTCCAAAAATACCTAAAAATAAAAAAAATAGATTAGGGTTTTTAAGTTAAAAATAAATATAAATTTAGCATAATTTTAATGAAAATAATATAAATTAGAAAAGAATATATGTCTTATTATTACATATATGTCTTATGTGATATGGAAAGATAAATGATTATATGAAATTCTTTGTAACAAGACAAAGTGACACCACAAACATACAAAAGCAATTTGAGAAACTTTCAGACATGCAAATTAACAGGATTTGATCTGGGATTTGGGGTACAAGTGCCCACGTTCACAGATCTCTAGCCTTCATCCACAGCTTGTCAAAGATAATTGTTACATTTTAGAAATGCATACAGACTAGGGAGTTCACAGTCATACTAGTAGAGGAAGGCTATGCACCACCTTCCTTAAGAACTTAAAGAATGAATTTATATAATCATCTAAGCTTTGCGTGAAAGGTGATTTTCAAAACATATGTAGGAATACGATGTTTACTTGTAATGCCAATAAATAATTTGTTGCAAATGAGAAGCATTAAGTATTGTTGAAAGCTAGGCTATAATGACATAACTATTTGTTCTCAAAGAAGCTTACATGTCTATAGTTAGGTTACCAGTAGTTAGAATGCTAATCTTATTCAGCTGTCAAACATGGACACCTGTAAGACACGCAAGTTTGCGTGCTAAGAGCCAACATTTAGTAGATGGAAAGTGATAGATGGATGCCCTGACAGCCACACATATCCAACACCATGACATACACTAAATTCATCATTCACAGCATCCTACAGTCTACCAACATATAGACACACCAAGGAGCGAAGGAGGAAAATAGGATATAAGGATAGAAAAGAAGAGGAAAGGAGAAAGGAATAGCTGATCACTTTCATATCCATGTCACTGATGTCTACGAAGCGCAGTGACAGATATAAAGAAAGACAAGAGAGATGGGGAGGGAAGATAGAGGGATAGAAGAGAGAGATCCCTAACTTCGAAACAGATAGACCAGATGCCTTAACTCCATGACTCGAAGGATTCAAATCCAATCAACAGACAGACTACTTGCAGTGAGGATTCTACCTGCTGGTAATTTTGATAGGATTCCTGTTCCTCACATCACAACCATCCACAGACGTGGGCCCCATCTACCAAGTCTCACATCCCAAGTCTCAACAAAAGAGAAAAAACTGAAAGGAGGGAAAAAAAGGAAGAAAAGAAAAGAAGATGATACATTTTAAATACACATTTACATGTTATAAATGAAGCATTTCAAACTAGTTTTGATTCTTCAAAGATAATATATTTGAAGATATAATAAAAAGATATATATTTTGCATAAAGCATATAATTAACATGCATAAACAATAACCTTTAAATATATATCTAGCATCCTCTTTTTTTCCACTCTGGCCTGGTAGGCTGCTGCTTTTCAGATATATATCTAGAATGAAATGTACCACCTTGAAGCTAATTTTCAAGTTATATGAACAGGTTCCCCATGATTAAAGACATTGACATGTGACACCTGTGTGACACAGAGGCATATGCATGTTACACCCATGTCATAAAAGTCAAAGTGTAAAACATATGTACCTTGTAGAAACAACTGGTTCCAAAGGGACATGTCCCATTTCCAAAGTCATAGTATTTACAATCAATTGACCTGCCAAGGAAAAGCTATGAGTTGGACCACATTGTGCATAATTAGACTAACAAAAAATGAAATTGGCGAACAAGGATAAAAAACTGATGATCCTCAAACTGTATATCAGCTAATATATGATTGTTTTCATTATTAGAGTAACTTCATAATAGTATATGAGTATGTTTCATAATGAAGCATCGAACAACATACTTGTCCTTTGGTAAAATTATATATAATTATTATATATGATTAAGCATGATGAAGCATTGCCCTGGAAGATGATGTTAAATTGTTAGTAATAAAGATTCATTCCTTGTTATTTTATTCAGCATTTTCTCGTGGAATTTTAATATGATGGGAAAATAGAGAGTTCATCTGCAAATAAGTTCAAATTATAAACAAGGATAAGCTAGCCATCACTAGGACTTTGGTAAGCTTGTATGTCAGGAAGTGTTACTTGACAGTTTGCATTGCCTTTACTCATGGGAGCTGCTAGGCTGAAAAAGCTAAGCAATTTACCAAATTATATGATGATAATGCGAATACAGGTAATATTAGAGATGCGTGTGTGGTTATTGTTGTTTATGTGATTTACACCCAAAAAAAATGGTACCTACGTCAAAGATCATGATGCACACCAGATGTCATAGACTGAGGAGGTCTGGCAATTAATAGGAATTAGTATTCTTCTATGGTGTGCCACTCATGTAAATCTTATTTAAGTGGTTTCGGAAGATACTGCCTAAGACTGAGCTAGATTATCGAGTAGAAAATTTTGTAATCCAAATATATGTGTTTCCTTTTAAGAGGAACAAGAGAAAGTCAACAGATTGGGAAAAGGCAACAAATATAATTAAACAGCAGGAATTATAGACTACATGTCCTTTATCGTAAAGTGTTGAAATCTCTTATGAAATGAAAATTATGAGACTTGTTACACTTAGGAACAAAAAAACTGACATGTATAGGGATACATTGCTAAGCATTAGGTTAGTTACTTCACAGTAAATGTCTGAACATCATATAATCCAAATGAAAAAGAACATCCTAGGTTAGTGCAAATAAAATGCATAACAACTAGAATCAGTACGCATAAAATAATAAAACTATACATACTTGAGCTTGTTTTTGTAGGTATCAATTATCTCTTGTTTTTCTTCCTTTGTGGAGAACCAAGTGACACTGGGAACAACAAAGTATGAATGCTTTCGGCACACTGGGCAGGCCCTTAATGCGGTGTTCAAATCGATCCCAGAAGCTGGAGAATTCCTACGCCAATTCCGAATACATGAAATGCAGAATGGGTGATCACACTCAGATAATATACCAAACTTCCGTTCAGCATCTGTGGGTTTAAACAAAACAATCTCCAGGCAAATACTGCATTCTATCTCCTGACTGTACTTCAGAGTTTCAAGGAGCTTGTTCTTTTTTTGACCGATCAATGAATGCTCTTCTCTTTTACCTGAAGAGAGCGGTTCACAAATGGAGCAAGTCTTTGTCAATGTTAGGAAACCTTTTGCAAAATGCAAATACTACAGGCAATCATAAATTCACTGGGAACAGTACTACCTGGCCAGATGCGTGCATGAACATGGCTGCTCTCATCACTCAGGAAAGTATCAGTTCCAACTTTCTGGGTTTGTGCATGTTCACAAGGACGGATATGGGATTGGCTTGAAGCTGGTAAATTCAATGGAATTCTAAATGCTTGAGTAGTTTCTCTGCTCAAAGAAGCTCTAAAAGGACAAGCAACTTGCGAAGAACTGGATGCGTGGTGAGATATTGATGATGCCGGATCAGATGTTTCAAGACAGGAATCTCCAACATGGCTATACCTGCACCTACTACCATAGATGCAGAGACCTTTTTGATAAAAGGTACATGCCTATAATAATAAATAATCATTAAAGCAAAGCTCTATGCACACTAGGAAAGTAAAGTAACTTTGCTGAAAAGCATGACCTAAGAGGTTAATAACATTACTTTATTGGATCGATCCCTCCAATCATGTGAAAATTCACAATACTCCGCTTTTAAGCATGTTCCATGTGCAAAGTACTTGCAAAGAACCCTGGGCTATCAAGAACATATGTTAGAGAAAATAGAGCAAATGCTCATTTTTCATAAGCTCATAATAAGGTGTTTGTAAACTAAGCAAATATATGCAATATTGCTTATATAGAAATCCAGCTTGGAAGTCAAATAGATGTAAGTGATCATTTGATTAGATCTTCAAATTAAGCCAAAATTTTTTGAGAGTTCTGAGAATGAAATATTAGATCTTAAATTACAGATTAGATCCAAAGTTTATAGATCCTTAAAAATTAAGACTTTGAAAGGAACAATTTTCATAATGTATTAAAAATAATATACCCTTTCTTGTTGACCTCGATCAACAAATAATATCAAATTTAAGCCAAGACTAAAAACACCATAGTTTTTTAGTCAAGAAGTTCTAAATATTAGCTCCCAGCCATATCCTCAAACTGAATTCAATGAAGATATGGCCCATGGAGCTTCCAAAAAACTTACAAACTTCCAAAATCCAAAACTAGAAGTACCTCGAAGGCTAGAACAGTGGACCATCATGAGTTGTTATTCAGAATAGTGCTAAAAATAGTGCAAATTAAGCAGCCTCCATAATTCTATTTCTCGTTGTAAAATCGTGATACTAAACCTCATGTGCTCTTCAAAACAATTCCTAACATACGCCCTCAACTTGAGAAAAAAATTTCTAATAACTCAAGATACCAAAATTAAAAATGCCCTGCTTTCCTTTGTTATCGTCATCCCCTTCCCTCTATAACTGGTTTGAACTGCCAATGTCTTTTTCTGCTGGTTTAAGTCCTCATATACCCATTATAAATTAAACAGCTAGAATATTAATTGAGATATCACAACCAACAAACTATTTTATCTCAAAATCCTATTTTGTCCCCACTTGAAGTTCTCTAGTCTGTCTCAAACAAGTCTTCTACAGTCAATATCTTACGTATCCGACGCTTAAAAACCCATAGAAAATTCGACATCAATAACAATCCCCCAAAAACATCTTCCTAAACAATCCCGGACCATCAAACTGAATCATTAACGCATCGAACCATATAATTCCCAAAATTCAAGCGTTACCATGAGCATCTAAAGAAAGGCCAAAAAAAGTTTAACAAAGCAGAAAAATCCACCGACACAACCGGAAGAATCATCGAATGTTTTTTTCTTGAAAAGCATCACAAAATTCCATCGATCAAAAACAAAAAGACTGCAAAAAGATCGGGTAGTAAGCTGTCGGGAACTTAGATACCGGTCACGGGTAAAGGATCAAGGTGATATCACCTTCTCGGCATCGCGGGAGGGAAGAAGAGTAGACGACGAACTCGAAGCCGGAGGAGAGGAATAGAGAAAAGAGTAAAGAGTTTGCCCAATATATTCTGTTTTCTTTTAGGGCTCATTGCTGTCCTCCTCGTGTCCCAAATAATTCTCGTATGTTTCCTAAAACTACGAAAATGCCTCCAACAGAGATTACCTTAGAGAATCAGAGAAGTGACACTAATGTAATTCGGTTAAAATTCCGAGGGTAGATAACTATTGGTGTTGTCGGCTCAGATAAAGTGGCATCTTAGAGGTACCAACCGATGACTTGGGCGACGGAAGGTATCAGAGATAATTTATGTAGGTCCGCTGGTTGGCATGGGCAGGAAAGTCGGGTACATTTGCGGGCTATTGTCTCTGGGTGTGGAAAGAAACATACAGAAAGTCAAACGAGGAAGGCGTCGACGAAAACGATTTAAGATATCACTAAAATAGTACGAGATGGAGGTTTCGTTCGTTCGTTCACAGCAGCGTTGCGAACAGGGCGGGTTCGTTGGCGGTTGCAAAATAAACCGGTAACGGCTTGATATGTATATATATACAAACCTGTGTACTACCTATTGATATGCAGGATCGAACAAAGTATGCATGGCTTCCCATGTTGAAGCTCCATCAACAAAGAAGAAGGATGATGATCACAACTCTTGCTCGATTTGTTGGAGATGTTACTCAAGTGCTTGAGAATTCCTAATCACATTTGTATCACCATAGTTTACAAGTTTATCTCCACTTTCTATAATTGATACCGAGACTTGTAGATCATCATTAGTAAACTAGTCTCAGACATCAAATTCTTGGATAATCTTCAGGCCAAGTGGTTATGCGAGTCATCCAAAGGTTAACTACTAATCTTGTAGAGGGAATATAATCATGACTTCTCTTCATCTTTGCCTCTTGAATCCAATCACTAGAGGTAAGGTTAAGTTGTTCTCATTCTTCACCAAGATCGTCAATGGCATCCTATCGACATCTCCATTAACAAGAGACTATATGTTGTTAGTTATAGACTACACAAGATATCACAAGAGGATAGACATAATCATAATGATGATAATAGGTGACTATTGGATCTTGGAAGCTTCAAATCCAATGGACATTTATTTTCATAGTGGAAAATTGTATGTCCTAACACAATTGTAGGAAGTCATAATTTATGAGTTTAACCTCAACTAAGTGATGTTGTTGACCATCCATCTTTCTTCAGGAAATGATCACTGCTATTAGTCTTGCTATGATAAGCTGGTAGAGTCAAACGATAATGTTTTGATCATGACCTATAACTTCACTGTGAGCCAAGGGTTCAACTTGAAGGTCTTGAAGCTCCAGGAGATGGTGAACGATATGGTGGTGTAGGTGAAGAGCTTGGGCAGTAGCATGTTGCTCATCAATAATTTTTTCGAGACGGTGTGAATCGTTCAATCAAATGATCAGGAAGCTTTAGAGTGGAGTACATTTATGACTTCCGAAAGCGTTCTTGGCATAGCATGATGGGTTAATCCATCAAGGATGAAAGTGTATTTGAAGTTACTAGGATCAATCCAAGAAAACAAAGTATCTTTGGGTGGTTCACACCTGATTTATCGCAAATGGAGGCAAGCAACTTAGGCACTCCTATTGGCATCATCTTAGTGACATTTATTTATGAAGTTTGAAAAGAGGATTAAGATTTATAAATTTTATTAAGTTTGACTCATAATTCAGTCAACTTGAGCTTTTAGGTCAAATTAGTGTCAAATCATTTGTAGTTTGATCTATCCTTATGAATGTCTATGTGGGATAGATAAATCAATTGCAACAAAATCTAATGAACCGGCCCCTTTCAAATTTTAGAGATTTTCCTTTCACTTTTATTGATTGATTGAGGATTACCATA